>JAQJVL010000175.1:285000-366172 GCA_035578905.1 Stictocephala bisonia | reverse complement strand
ATGTGTGTTGGCTTGGTCCAAGGTCCGGATACGGTCTAGGAACGGGGTATGTGTGTTGGCTTGGTCCAAGGTCCGGATACGGTCTAGGAACGGGGTATGTGTATTGGCTTGGTCCAAGGTCCGGATACGGTCTAGGAATGGGGTATGTGTGTTGGCTTGGTCCAAGGTCCGGATACGGTCTAGGAACCGGGTAAGTGTGTTGGCATGATCCAAGGTCCGGATACGGTCTAGGAACGCGAACTGAGTATACAATCACCAGTTTAGTCGGATCAGACCAATACTACGTAGTTCAGATTCAACGATATGGTGTAGTTTGGGTAGAGTCACAGATAAGAACGAAACAGAGGTCGCATTCAGTAGTGCGCTAATGTGAGTCAAGTTAGTGTGTCTAGTGGTTAGTTTTCAATATGATGGCAGGGCCATCACCTTGTCAGTCTTTCCCTTTACTATCCCCAAACCCTCAAGGATAAATTAAGTCTTTATTACTTAACATTTATTAAGATGTACGTTAGTTGTATTCTATGTATAACAGCCAGTTTGGCGTTACTGTGGCCATAAGAAAGTGACCTCTGTTTCTTTTCTCTGTGGTAGAGGTCAAGTCTGTACGTTTAGGTGGAGGCCAACTTAGATATTGGTGTTTTCATACTAAAACAAAATTATTCAATGTAACCTTGTCACTCTAATTGGTTTAATAAAAATAAATAAGTGTGTATATTTTAAAACTAAATTTGTTGTTTATAAACGTTTAGTTTACCGGTATAGTTTAAACTATAATTACAAACTATTATATAATATATATATATATATATATATATATATATATATATATATATATATATATATATATATATATATATATATTATAAAAATGTATACAATTTTTTCTGTATACATAACAGAAATTGATTATAATATTTAAATTACAGAACTAATTAAATAATGTAGATAATACATTTGTTTTAACTTATGATGTATTAAGGTAGATAATACAAAAATACCACTCTGACTACCTATGGCATATCTGTGAACTACCGGAGAGTGTGGACCAAATAAGAAGCTACTTTTGCATACAGAAACATTTCATCGCATTGTTGTACATAGACCATTTATAACTAGTGGTGAGAAGAACAAAAGGTAAGTGAATTGCAAGGTTGAACTGAGTTTAGTACAAGGTGAATAGATTGATTAAGCTACAAACTTGAGCACCTCCCTCCCCTCTGTAGCATTTCTGCATTGTTGGATACCACCTACTAGCAGAGGCGTATTTGAAGATTTGCCGCCCCTGGGCTAGACACAATTTGCCGCCCCGCCCCACCCAGTGGCGTATTTCACGTTTTGCCGCCTAGGGGATATAGCGGCTAACTGCCCCCCCCCCCCCAGTTGGCGGCGAACATCAGACATACATACGTCTTCCTCTACCCCTCTACCCCGGACCCGCCTATCAACAAAAGTACACAACTTCTGCCGCTCTCGCTCTATACATACATTTGTAACACAGTTAGATGACAGCCGTAACTTGATAATATTTTGTAAAGAACAGTACTTTGTACTTGACATTGACGCCCTTAATTTTCAAATATTCTCAAAATACCATTACATTCCTGGTAACTTCCAACTCCTTTGCCGCCCCCTAAATTCTGCCGCCCTGGGCTACAGCCCCTATAGCCCCCCCCCCTAAATATGCCACTGCCTACTAGATAGTCTGGCTTTGAGTGTTCCTCACTGAACACCATCGAAGCCTTCACTCATTCCCTATTCCCCCAAAAGAGTCCAACAACAACAGTTTATTGCATCCTGGAGGATCTAACTCGGCTTGACTGTTCAACTTACATCATTCACCTACCGCAATGCCCAACTTCCTTCCTAGATAAGGAAGGACATTTCACATTTTGTAGGAGCTTCATCCTTTGTGTTCTAACCGGTGTCCTTCATATTTGTACATACTCTCTTTTGTATGTCACTCAAATTATTGCTGTCGATGTCACTCATTCCTTGGCTAGGACCATATGCACCTTCTGTTTTTATATTTTGATAGTTAATTTTATTTACCATTGTTTTTATTTTAAGAAGATCTAAAAGAAAAAAAATATAAATGAAAAATATTCCCTCTCCAGTATTCCTTCATTTTATGGAATATCCGTTATAGATCTGCTTCCGAGAATACCCTAATTGCTGTGGTTTCTTTATCTATCTTGGGTTTAAATCTTATCTTCTTGAAAAAAATCAAAAAAGACCGTTTTTCCTACGACAAGTCGTTGGTTGAAATCCCACTCTCAATATGCATGCCTGCTTACTAGTTTTATAAATATATGAAATTACCAAGATTTACTGCCAAAAACTAAAAGAGAAATAATAGAAATTTCATGTTTAGAGTTTCCATTACATTTCTTGAATAACTAACTAAATCATTGACTATTTAAAAATATGTTTACCTTTTCTGTCTCGGAAATGGGACCAAAGCTCTTTATGTGCATGTTCACATACCTGTTCTATCTAGGAGATGTGTCCAAAGCTCTTTATGTGCATTTTCACATACGTGTTCTATCTAGGAGATGTGTCCAAAGCTCTTTATGTGCATTTTCACATACCTGTCCTATCTCGGATATGGGTCCAAAGCTCTTTTTGTGCATGTTCATATACCTGTTCTGTCTCGAAGATGGGTCCAAAGCTCTTTTTGTGCATGTTCATATACCTGTCCTGTCTCGAATATGGGTCCAAAGCTCTTTTTGTGCATGCTCATATACCTGTTCTGTCTCGAAGATGTGTCCAAAGCTCTTTTTGTGCATGTTCATATACCTGTTCTGTCTCGAAGATGGGACCAAAGCTCTTTATGTGCATGTTCACATACCTGTTCTATCTAGGAGATGTGTCCATAGCTCTTTATGTGCATTTTCACATACCTGTCCTATCTCGGATATGGGTCTAAAGCTCTTTTTGTGCATGTTCATATACCTGTTCTGTCTCGAAGATGTGTCCAAAGCTCTTTTTGTGCATGTTCATATACCTGTTCTGTCTCGAAGATGGGACCAAAGCTCTTTATGTGCATGTTCATATACCTGTTCTATCTAGGAGATGTGTCCAAAGCTCTTTATGTGCATTTTCACATACCTGTCCTATCTCGGAGATGGGTCCAAAGCTCTTTATGTGCATGTTCACATACCTGTTCTGTCTCGGATATGGGTCCAATTTATGTGCATGTTCATATACATGTTCTGTCTCGGAGATGTGTCCAAAGCTCTTTATGTGCATTTTCACATACCTGTCCTATCTCGGAGATGTGTCCAAAGCTCTTTATATGCATTTTCACATACTTGTCCTATCTCGGAGATGTGTCCAAAGCTCTTTATGTGCATTTTCACATACCTGTCCTATCTCCGAGATGGGTACAAAGCTCTTTATGTGTATGTTCACATACCTGTTCTGTCTCGGAGATGGGTCCAAAGCTCTTTATGTGCATGTTCACAGACACCGTTATTGGAGGCCCTGAAAAGATAGTTACTTTAAGAATTTTGTTATGTGCTAAAACATATTTGAAAAAATTAAACAATATAAACAAAATGTTAATCTGTCATATAATTTTTCTTTTCTTTATTACCAGAAATTATTGAATCAAATCAATTTATTCATTGTGGTATACAAATACGTTGCATTGCAAACGTGACTTTTATCATTTTATATTTATAAAATTTGGTCACATTCACCCCAAAAAATTTTCTTTCAAACATACAATGAAGGTCACTCAAACATCCCACACTCACTCCTGCCAATCATTCCCATTTTCAGAAATGGTGTCAGTCACCCAATTATTCGCCATAAACTCGTCTATACTATAAAAAGAACGTGAGGCTAAAAAGCCTTTTAGGCGAGTTTTGAACGTCTTGGGCGTTGTGGCGTTTTTTATTGTGTTGGGTAGTTTGTTGATTAATTGAACACCTGCCTCTGTAGGCAAGTGTTCATAAGTTACTGTTCTATGCATGTCAGTCCTGTAGTTATCCCGGCCTCTTGTGTTATGCTAATGCAAGTCTCGCCCCCCGAACTATTGCTTTTGCGGTATTAAACTGTGTCGTTTCAAAAATGTAGAGGCTAGAGAATGTTGGGATGTTGAGGTCCTTAAAAAAGCGCTTGCAGGAATCTCTGTATCCAATTTTAGCAACAAGGCGGATTGCCTTTTTTGTAGTCTAAACACTCTTAACAATTTATTCTTTGTGCACAACTCCATAGACAAGGTAGGGATATATCAAGCCATAGTATGCTATCACCAGTATTTGAGTAGGGCAGTATTTAGCTAGGGATCTCAGGACAAAAATGCCTGATGATAATTTAGCACAGACAGCATCAATATGACAATTCCATGTCAACTCCTGATCAAGGTGTATTCCAAGGAATTTTTATGTGTATACTTCCTCAAGCATGGTGTCTTTTAACATCACTTTAGGGTGCCAATAGGTGTCAGAAGGACGTAATGCAATATTTTAAAAAAATCTATTTCAAAACGTTTGTTTTCAGATTGATGTTGGCAAAATTTTGGATGTTTTGATTCAGTTCCATAAAAACGTATTGTTCCAAAAGCAATGACGATTTCGCACTAAAGCATAGTGTTGTATCGTCTCCATACTGGACAAGTTTTCCTTGCTGCAATGATTCTCAAATGTTAATGACATATATCAAAAAAAGGACTGGGCTAAAATTTGATCCCTGTGGAACCCCGTAGCATAGATTGATTAATTTAAAGGGTTGTTCTGAAATTTGAACGAATTGAGATCTTTGGTTAAGATAAGAACCAAGCCACTCAAGTGCCACACAACGAATGCCATGCAATTGAGATCGAAAAACACAGTTGACTGCTTTACACAGATCGAGAAACACACCAAGGGTGGGTTTCCGACACTCTATTCCCTCAACAACCTTATCGATTAGACTCACAACTGCGTCTATGTCGATCTACCTTTCCTGAACCCAAGTTGGTTGGTTGTGTTTGTTTGAAAAGTTAAGCATTCTTAGCAGAAAAGCTTTTCCGAAAATTGTGCTTTATATCAGGAATGGAACCAGTTAGGATTTGCGTTTGTGATTTTTAAAAAAAAGTTTTTCCTAACCTATTACTACAAAGCATAAACCATGAGATTTTATCACATTATTATACAAACTGTACTCATTTTACCTAAATTGATGAGACATGTATTTGTGACACCTAAATTAGTTGGTTAAGTTTAATTTCCACTATCCCCCACCCGGTATACCTCCCATTCCAGGGCGAATCCTCTTGTCGTAGCGTCCCTCGACCAGGAGACTGTCCAAGGTGCGAGTGACGTTCCTGCTGAAGTCTGTTACTTCCACCCCCGCGCAGTCCATCGTACACAATAACCAAGCCACCAACCCTGTATACAAGCCAGGGAGTAACATTGAGGTAAGTTTAATTTGAAAATAAATAACAATGGGGTTGAATACTTATGTAATGAGTTCAATATTTAAAAATAAAACTCATTGAAGGTTTGAATTGTTATAATCAATTCAAAACAAGATCTAATCAAAAAGATACTTAATAGAAGGGTTTTATATCCATTTCTTATTTTAGAATTTTAATCTGAATTATTCAGAATAGTCAATATAATTCAATATTCAAGAGGCAAGACGCCCTCCCCAAAATGTGAGTATATAACTTATTATAGAATCTTAACCAACTTGATCTGTTTATAACAATTTTAACACTCTCATATAAATATGTAACCAACAACACACAAAGCAAGTATTTGCTGTAGTTTTCTCTTATAAATTAATAACAGACAATTACAGACAGCAATAAAATCTAACTAAAGTTTCAACAAATAGAGTGAAAATTATAAGTACATATTTTATCAACAAGGAATTAACAAAATTAGTAGTTACCTCTTTTTTACTCTCGGAAACAATCAAGTTAAACAACTTATTGGCAGTCCTTTACTTCTTGGAATGTCAGGTGAAAGCGTTTAAAGACCATTACTTAAAAAATAGTAATACTAACTCATTTCCGAAATAAGTTTAAACTATCACAGAGATACATTCGGGAATACCCAAGCAAAGATTTTTAAAAATAAGTAACACGACAAAATTAGGTGAGAGCTCAACATTAATTTCTGTATTTTGTAAAGTTATCTACCTACGGATAGAACCAAATGAAATTATTTATATGAAGCATAGGTATTCGTACTCCAAGAACTGTTTTAATTGAAACAATAAAATTTAAAGAGTAAAGATATATTTATATTTTTAAGATATGTTTATATTTTTTGTAATTCCTTACATGAAATCTAAAATTCGTTGTTTTCGGAGAAATACATTTGCAGAAATTATTAAAAAGGAGCCAGCAAACAGAAAAAGCGCAGCTAAAGCATGTTCCATGTTTCTTGAATTTTAGCCGTAGGCTCTAAGCAAAAAGATCCGGGGGTCCAGGGGGCTTGCCCCCTGGCGAGGCCCGCAGGGCCGAGTTTTTGGTTATTCATTATTAATATTCATTTCTAAGACGCCGATCGTAGAGATATGGTGGTTAGTATGAGGTGTGAATCAGTGTGATGAGTGTAGATAAAGGAATGTAGTCATTGTTACTATATTTGATTATTGTTATGAAATATTTATATGGTTGTTGCCGATTCATTTGTTAATTATTTATATACTTGCTGCCGATGCGCATTTATTAATTATTTATATATTTGTTGTCGATGCATTTGTTATTTTACTTCAAGCCTTTACTTCCACTTACTTACCTGTTTGTATTAGAGAAATAGGAAGTAAATAAATAAGTATTGAGTATTTTGTAAACATAAACAGATTGTAAATGTATAGGAAATAATATAAATTTTATGTTAATGAACATTTTTAACTATCTTTAAGTAGCTTTAAAATGATCAATCGTTAAATTATCCATAAATGTTTGTGATAGTGTACTCACATGATGTGGCGGCGTGGCTCAGCAGCCTCCTCCGAGCGGACATGCCTACAGACTGTCTAGTGACGTCACATTGGCAATGCCAGTTGATTATAATCTGTCTGAATTAGAGACCTGCCCCACCTCTCCAACGACTGCCAACCACAGGTCCCCGTCTACACTGCTCATCATCTCTAAGGAGTTTCACGACGAGTTCAGAGCTCTTTAATGCAAGAACACTAATTTGATTTGCTGTAAAGCTTTAGCTTTAGAGCATCCAAGATTAATTGATTTTTTAACAGTACTTATATTTTCTGTTTACTTGCACATCATTCAACCCTTTGATGAACTTGCAGGATAATAGAAAAGACAAATTTTTCGAATGATAGCCGAGGCTCTAAAACACTGAAAATACCAAAATGTCTCTTATAATGTTTAAGATACGAACCGCCATGTTGGGATTGCATATCTAACTCATCCAATTTATAAGTTAACGTATACAATTATAAAAAGTATAAAAATAAACTTTAAAAGTTGTCCTTTATTTTTTCATTTTCAATAAAGAAATTAAAGAAATTCAATAGGTAAGAAATATATTTACTGAAAATTTAGTGGATAATAAGGCTTCTACCGTCGATTATTTTCTAAAAGATGAAATATTTGTAAAAAATATGGCACATTTAAGAGGTTATATAATATTGAAACTACAGTGTTAAAAAATGTTGGTTCTTTTAAGCAGTTTTTTTCTCAAACATGATATTTTAAATACGCTTGGTAAATTTAGTTAATAGTTTTTTATGAGTTGAAACTTAACCCCCGCCCTACACCAATCACCCTCAATGGTCATTCAACTTTAATTATGTCCCTGATGTTCCGTCTACTATTCCTGCACACACGTTCCGCTGCGGTCTGAATGTAGACAGAAATAGCGTCTTTGTGAAATACCTGTAGGCTCAGACCACCTCCATTCACAAGAGGCTAAAACAGATCTTGGCCTCTCAGCCTGAGAAATCGTGATACAAAACGAGCGTGACAAAAAATAGAGAAATGTTCGATTTTTCAGAAAATATTTCATCTGTCAAGTTCAATACATCTTCAAGTGTCTTATATTCTTATTAGCACTTATAAACAATCCATCTAACTCCAGTTGAACTTTCAGAGTTAGTATGGTTATGTGAACACAAACATATATTTGCCTTGTTATTTTTATTATTAGGACGTTAGTTAAGTAATAAGGTTAGTTCGTTCCCAGGGTTAATTGTTTTGAAACGTGTTTTCAAGTGTCCAGTTGTGTTTCAATCGGAAAAACTTACGGTTACAATCACAATTATCAGGACTGAGCAACGCAGGTTCACTACACATCCGCCATCTTGGTTTGCAATCGCATGCATTGCAAATGTAAAGCAAATAGCGATTAGTGCAGTGCTGTCACACCGAGAGCGGCGGGCGAGAGCACAGAAGCAGTGCAGTCGTTACTGCAGTGACGTCACACGGCTCTGGCCGCCGGGACAGTTTCCGAGCCCGAGTGAGCCAACCGAAACTCCCTTTCGTTGTTTTGTTGGAGAGCCTATATTAACTGTGTAATTTGTAATGTATTAGAATGATTTATTTTTTAGATGTGTGATTCTATTCTACATTGCTCTTTCATTTACTATTGAAATCGTTTTTTCTTTATTCAGTTTAAACATGTTGCTTATATTTTAATTTTTGTAATTGCTATGACTGATCCGAGGAACATTTCTTCATAGAACTGTTCAAGACGAAAATAACTTCAAAGAACGAGTTTTTTAGATACTTCATAGAACTATACAAAAGTTATCCTTGTTTGTGTGAGATTAAAATGAATGTTTATAAGAAATTGGGATCTTTTCCGTTATACGTATACCACTATTTAAATATATTGAATAATACATTTTAACCATTGTTTGGTATAAATAACGGAACACGGTATTCAATTTATTGATTTAAAACATGTTTTCCTCATTTTCAACCTTTAGAATCCCAATACATCGAGGCCGCCCATATACATCGCGCCGCGGCAGTTATTGTTAGGTTAGGTTATTATATTGTAGAATGAACCTGTAATTTGTAAAAACATTCTACAATAGGCTATGCTAACCTAACCTAACCAGAACTGCCGCGGCGCGATGTATATGGAAATATTTTGGGATGGCTGACACATAACGGAAAAGATCCGACATTAAATAGTGGTATACGTATAACGGAAAAGATCCAGAAATTGTTATAAACGGATAGCGTAAATAGACACAACAAAAATTTGCCATCTTGATCTAAAGTTGAGTTGAACAGGAAAGTAGGACTTGGTTGAAGGAAAGTCGAAACGTTTAAATTCTTGTCCAATTTTGGCACAAATTGTAAACGACGTTGTAACAATCATATCGTTATAACTTGTCCCGTAAACTTCCCTTAAAGGTGAGGTAAACAGCAACTATTTAGACTTCAAAAATGTGGAGAAGTCTGTAGGAGAATAAAATTGTTTCACACATTGTGTGAAGTATTTGATCTTCAACATAAAAATGTAAGCTGCAGGATCACCGTGCTCAGTTACCGGGGAAACTATGATACAACTACAGTAGATACTAGCCCAGCCCTCACAATCACACCTACAAGATATGGCGTAGGTTGAGATCTATGGATACATATACGTTTCCTTGCAGTTGTGCAAAACGTCAGAACAGCTGCAGGATCGTCGTGCTCAGTTGACCTCGGTATACCGGGGAAACTATGATACAACTACAGTAGATACTAGCCTAGCCCTCACAATCACACCTACAAGAGATGGCGTAGATTGAGATCTATGGATACATTTATGATTCCTTGCAGTTGTGCCAAACGTCAGAACATCTGCTAGGGTCGTGCTCAGTTGACCTCGGTATACCGGGGAAACTATGGTACAACTACAGGAGATACTAGCCCACCTCTCACAATCACACCTACAAGAGATGGCGTAGGTTGAGATCTATGGATACGTATATGATTCCTTGCAGTTGTGCCAAACGTCAGAACATCTGCTAGGGTCGTGCTCAGTTGACCTCGGTATACCGGAGAAACTATGGTACAACTACAGTAGATACTAGCCCACCTCTCACAATCACACCTACAAGAGATGGCGTAGGTTGAGATCTATGGATACGTATATGATTCCTTGCAGTTGTGCCAAACGTCAGAACATCTGCTAGGGTCGTGCTCAGTTGACCTCGGTATACCGGGGAAACTATGGTACAACTACAGGAGATACTAGCCCACCTCTCACAATCACACCTACAAGAGATGGCGTAGGTTGAGATCTATGGATACATGTATGATTCTTTGCAGTTGTGCCAAACGTCAGCACATCTGCAGGATCGTCGTGCTCAGTTGACCTCGGTATACCGGGGAAACTATGGTACAACTACAGGAGATACTAGCCCACCTCTCACAATCACACCTACAAGAGATGGCGTAGGTTGAGATCTATGGATACATGTATGATTCTTTGCAATTGTGCCAAACGTCAGAACAGCTGCTAGCGTCGTCCATTTGTAACTACACTCCGTCTCTTAAAGGATGGATACTAACTACTACCTCACTCATATAAATACACGAAATGTAAAATGTGCAGCCGAAAGATTGTTATTGGGTCTTTCCAAAACGTAATTTCATTTGGTTGGCCAACTAAGAATTTGCACGAACCTATTTTATTTTTTTCATATATATACAAATAGTTTTGTTCGAATTTAAAACAAAGTGCCATTAACTGATCGAATAAAATTTAATTTTTGTTGGTTAGCTGATTTGTTGATTTATATCAGAAATAAAATGGCAACGTAACTCATTAATAAACTATTACAATTTCAGAATGTTTTTATCTGAAAAGACACTTGACAGGGGAAATTAATAGATAAATAAGAATGGCGAAAAATAAACAAAATAACTCTGAAATCAGTTTGGTAGAAAAAACATTTTAGTTTTTAAAGGTTTGACGAAAGACGTTTTATTAATATATTTTCTTACTATAATATCACAGTGGCAGTGCATTATGTACTGACTGAAGGGCTGTAGTGTAAACAGATCCCCCCTCCCTCCCAAAATAAATATTAAGTATTACCATCATTCAAGAAAGAAAAGACAGTAATGAGGTATAAACCGTTTACATCTGAAGTAAGGCCAAATGAGCAGATTAGATAAAAGTAATGATAATTTGCTCTCCTTATTAGCACAATAGTGTGAAACAACTAGACCAAAACTGAAATAAGTCAAGACAATCTGGGTTTGGAGTTTAGTTTAGTGTAAGAGAATGCAATAAAGCATCATTTTCCAGTTCCTCACACAAAAAATTATCTAAGGTAAGACTAACACAAATTGTGAACTAGTGACTACAAGCACTCTCGGTATTGTAATAAGTTGAAGAATTCCTTCCTCTGCATTTGAAACCTTCTATTGATTCACAAATACAATAACTTGTGTACACCATATTCCCTAAATACCTCAAGTATCAACATGCCAAACATAGTAAACCACCATTACACTTAATACTGTACACACAATGCAGCACCGTCCATTTGAGGTGGACAGTAAGCGTCACTTCAGATATATCTTTGATCGGTTCGGGGATGGCTGTTCCCAAACTGCAAAGCTCCCGCTGGGAAGTCGACATCACTATAGTAGACACACAAACTTACTGTCATCAAGCTAAAACATGTTGTTCTATTTCAACTGTATGTTCGTGTTTATTATTATAAAGATTTATGGTGATCACAATATGATTATCAAAGGTTCATAATATTTGACCATAAGTCGATATTATGAGTGTTTTAATTAAAAATCGCCAAGAATGGCGTTTAAAGTTTAACATATTTAAAAAGAAAATAAATAAATAATAAAAATACTCAATTTGTTATAAAAATCAACTTATGGTTCACTATAACAGGTCTTCACCTATAAAATGATACTTCAAGTGTTGCAATTCGGTAATTATTTCGAACCAAATCTTTTTGCGTTTTTAGTGAAGGGAAAATGCCCCTTAAGGCTAGCTGACAATCTTTCAACTCAGTAATCGCCACTTACTGGCCACCCGTCACTAGTAGGACCTTAACAAAGTGTGGACAGGGGGTTTGTTGATCGAAAAACTTGAATGCATAGGGGTATGGGGTACAGCATTAAATTGGTTTCGAAGCTATCTCAGTGATCGGTATCAGACAGTATCAATTTATGACCAATTTAGTTTTAATTGAGTACGGTGTTTTACAAAGAAGTTCATTAGGTCCTCTCTTGTTCTTAATATTTGTAAATAATGTAGGTAAAATACATTTAGCTGGGGGCCAAATATTTCTTTATGCCGACGATACTGCCATTTTGTTTGAAGGCGACAGCTGGAGGGAGGCTTTTGGATTGGCGGAGCGCGGTCTGCTCACTGTCAAGCGTTGGTTTGATCAATGTTGGCTCACTGTTAATATTTCTAAAACAAAACGTTTGCCTATTTCCTTAGGAGCCGACTGCGATACAGTAGATTACAATCTGCGCCTGCATACATGTGGAGGACAGCGTGATTGTGTGACGTGGTAACGCGTGGAGCTCATTAATGAATGTGAATATTTGGGCATTGTTTCCGATAGCCGCATGAGGTGGTCATATAAACTATCTCAGGAATAAACTCCGGAAATTCATATTTATCTTTTCCTATCTTAATAGAGTACTTGAAACGGATTTACGAAAAACTGTATATTATGCCTAAATATAGTCTTAGCTTCAATATGGAATTATAGCTTGGGGTGGATGCTTTAAAACTATTCTTTCACTCCTTGAAATAACCCAGAAGACAAAAATTAAAGAAGCATTACAAGAAGTAGACATTTCCCAACGGACTTACTGTTTGATGAATTCAAAGTTCCAAATTTATTCCAACTGTACATCAGAAGTTTATTGATGTACGCTTTCAAAAATAAAAACAACATGTTCAATCAGATTCAACTCTCATATTTAACCCATACCTCTACAAATCTTGGAATCAATGCACCTCGATTGGTTCAAACAATAACGACCACATCATCTCATTTCGCAAATATCGTTTATTCTACAGCTCCTGGACACATCAAGAATCCTCCACCATGTAGGATAAATGTTTATAAAACATCTGTCAACCAGTGGATTGTTGAAGTTGGTAGAGTAGAAATTAAAAGTTACTTTCGTTCTTCCTACATATAAGTTTCTCGCAAAACAGCCCATATTCTGAACGATGGGGAATGTAGATGTAGTTTGTTTGATGCGTGTATGTGCTCTTTTTGTTTTGTTTTTCCCCTATATGTGCGTGACTGCGTCGTGTTTGTGTGTGTGTGTGTGTGTATTGCGTGCTTTTGTTAGGGTGTTTCTGTGTGTGTGTGTGTGGTAGGAGTCAGATTCAAATTTTTATTCACCAAAAAACAAACATTGTCATAGGCAATAGTCAACAAAACATAGTTTATACAACAAGTCTTAGTCTAAGTAATACAAGGAACAAATCAAGTCATTTACATAAAAAGTCTTGGATGCAATAGTATTCACCCTATATCAAAAATGCTCTTAAGTTTTTTTTGAATCTGTTTAAATCGACAATTGACTTTAAATACGGAGGCAGAGCACTGTCCAGTTTAATGCAATTAAACTGGATTTTTTTCTGAAAAAGAAAAAAAAAGATAATTGGTGACGTGGAATATCTAAATAGTCATAATTTCGAAGTAAGTAAGAGTGTATTTCATATAATTCAGAGTTAGTAAACAGATGAAAATATCTTTTTAAAAAGGTGACTGATTCTAAAATATAGATCGATGGGAATGTTAACAGATTGTTCATGCGGAAGGTGTTCTACAGGATTCCTTAGCATAGAGGCCACAAATGATTTTTTTCTTTTGTAATGTAAAAATGTGTAGATTACTTAAACTTTGAGCTCCCCACATTGCCACCGCTTAAGCCAAGTGGGGGTATACACACCCGTAGTACGCTGATAGCAGGACCCGCCTATCTGTAAAGCAAGCTATAGTCTTCGTAGAATAAATAGCTCCTTGCTAATTCTGCTAGACACCAAGGTAGTGTGGCTTGAGAAAACAAGCTTGCTGTCAATTACCAAGTCTAGGAATCCAACCTCTGATCTTGGCGTTATCTCAGAGTCACCTATAATGAAATTGTGATCTATGTTGGAGTCAAAAGAACGGATGTGGAATCTAACCACTTTAGTCTTTTGTTAATTGGCAACAAGTTGATTAGTTGTAAACCACTGTAACAAAGCGCTAACATTTAAAAAAAAACATATATTTCTGCTGCTGATTAGATACTAATAAAGAGGTGTCATACGCATATATACATACGTTGGCATGGTTCACACTGCTGGGGATGTCATAAATAAAAATCAAAAATAAAACTGGTCCCAATATGGAACCCTGGGGGACCCAGTAAGAATTGGTTTCCGTTCTGATTCTGATAACTGACTTCTCATGAATCCAAAATTATACAATTATGGAATCTTCACAATCTGATGGCAACTTACAAAAAATAATAAAACCAGTCAAGGGCAACACCCCTAATGCCCGCAATCTCCAGTTTTCCCAAAAGAAGTTTATGGTTGACCAAGTCAAAAGCTCGACTCAGATCCAATAATATGCTTTCTACTGTCCAAATGCATGACAATTTGTGATATAAAGTTGTACATGGCATCAACAGTTGACAGGCCTGGTCTGAAACCAAACTGTGCTGGAATTACAATCTTATTTGTTGACAATTTAGGCAGAAGACGATTGAGCATGAGTTTCTCCAACACTTTAGATAAGGATGACGTGATGAAAATAGGTCTGTAGTTTACATAGTCACTTTGATCTAGTTTTATAAATAGGTGTTACAATTACCTGTGTCAAAGAAGAGTGTGCAAATGTGACTGTGAATGCGTGTTTGCATGGTAGGTGAGTGGTTGTGAAGTCTGCGAATGATAGCACCTTATGCAATATTAATTGATTATTTGTCTCTTTTTATGTGCATGCATATATTTGATATTCTTTTATATTGAACCTAGTTTAAGTTTATATTGTTCTTTATGTTAGTTTTAGTTAGTGGCAGTGGCCGACTACATCCATCTGTTTCCCCACACACAGGCAGCCGCCCACATGGGGAATGTATTTTTGTAATGTCTTTTTGTTTATATGTTATTAAAGAATAAATAGATTTTTCATTTCATTGTGCGCTAGTCAAGTGATGCTCTACACCGACTAGCTGACAATCTTTCAACAAATCATATAAAATAGTTTATTTCCATTGATCAATATTTACATTGAAATAGGAATTGTCAATGTAATAGTTATAAATTACTTTATGGTATATTACAATCACATGCATCTTAATTATATATTATACTATTTGTTTTAATAACAGTTTATAATTACAGCATACTTTAGCTTTATATAACACTATTCACTGGAAACAAGCTTGTCTGAAATAGTAGTACAGTAGTTAGTTATTAGGGTTATGTTCTAAACTTTTTGAATACAATAAAAAGGAATATCAATTAGCCATTTATACCAACAAAATATTTAATTCAATAAACTTCCGAGCTGATTGTGGTATTTTATTGAAAAATTTAATTCCAATGACTTTCTAAGAATTTGAAGTTTTAGTAAGTCTATGCTTTGGAATGTTAATCATATTGTTGTAGTGGGTATTGTGACTATTGATGTCTTGTCAAATATTTAAACTGTTCAAACTAGCTTTAGTGTAGAGTAATACTTGGAATACAGTATGTACAGGCTATAAACAGTGGGCATTTTTAATTTGTTGAAAAGAGGTCGACAGAGATCTATACACAAATGTCTAATAATCTTTTATTTTTAATAAAATGTCAAGTACATGACAAGAGTGGCCCCATATTAACAATCCATAGGAAATGTGTGATTGAAAAAAAAACTAAAATACACTGTTCTAAAATAATTATCATCTAAAATGTTTCTAGGTTTCCGAACGAAATAATTTACACGACTTATTTTTTTACAAATTGTATCAGTAAGTGTTTGCAAATTCAACTTATTGTCTAAATGAAAACCTAGTAATTTAACAGAATTAGCATCTTCATTTTTTGACAGAAATAAATAATTTTCTGTGTCTTTTCTGTGTTGCAATGTAGTCTGTCGGATGAAAACCAATTAATAGCTCTATTATGTGAATCTATCATTAATGTATTGAGAAATTCTAAGTTGTTGTGTGAAGCCAGTAGAGTTACATCATCTGCATAAATAATAGATCGGGTGTTAAGGGATAATGCAGATCATTTATCATGACTGTGAAAAAGAGATTCCTCAGAACAGGGCCCTGTGGACCCCCCAGACCAACACTTAATACTTTTGAATTTCGCCCTCTTGCAGAAACATACTGCTTTCTACCACTCAAATACGATTTGACAATGTGGATTGATTCCCCATCCACTCCATAAAACTTTAGTTAGTTCGCAAGTATGTAGAACAACTCAGTAATTGCCACTTACTGGCCACCAGCCACTAGTAGGAACTTATGCGCTCTCCTAGTGATACTATACACCGACTAGCTGACAATCTTTCAACTCAGTACTTGCCACTTACTGGCCACCAGCCACTAGTAGGAACTTATGAACTCTCCTAGTGATAATCTACACCGACTAGCTGACAATCTTTCAACTCAGTAATTGCCACTTACTGGCCACCAGCCACTAGTAGGAACTTATGCGCTCTCCTAGTGATACTCTAAACCGACTAGCTGACAATCTTTCAACTCAGTAATTGCCACTTACTGGCCACCTGCAACAAGTAGGACCTTATGCGCTCTCCTATTGATACTCTAAACCGACTAGCTGACAATCTTTCAACTCAGTAATTGCCACTTACTGGCCACCAGCCACTAGTAGGAACTTATGCGCTCTCCTAGTGATACTCTAAACCGACTAGCTGACAATCTTTCAACTCAGTAATTGCCACTTACTGGCCACCAGCCACTAGTAGGACCTTATTCGCTCTCCTAGTGATACTCTAAACCGATCCGATTAGCTGACAATCTTTCAACTCAGTAATTGCCACTTACTGGCCACCAGCCACTAGTAGGACCTTATGCGCTCTCCTAGTGATACTCTAAACCGACTAGCTGACAATCTTTCAACTCAGTAATTGCCACTTACTGGCCACCAGCCACTAGTAGGACCTTATGCGCTCTCCTAGTGATACTCTAAACCGACTAGCTGACAATCTTTCAACTCAGTAATTGCCACTTACTGGCCACCAGCCACTAGTAGGACATTGTTCGCTATCCTAGTGATACTCTAAACCGACTAGCTGACAATCTTTCAACTCAGTAATTGCCACTTACTGGCCACCAGCCACTAGTAGGACCTTATGCGCTCTCCTAGTGATACTCTAAACCGACTAGCTGACAATCTTTCAACTCAGTAATTGCCACTTACTGGCCACCCGCCACTAGTAGGACATTATACGCTCTCCTAGTGATACTCTAAACCGACTAGCTGACAATCTTTCAACTCAGTAATTGCCACTTACTGGCCACCAGCCACTAGTAGGACCTTATGCGCTCTCTTATTGATACTCTAAACCGACTAGCTGACAATCTTTCAACCCAGTAATTGCCACTTACTGGCCACCAGCCACTAGTAGGACCTTATGCGCTCTCCTATTGATACTCTGAACCGACTAGCTGACAATCTTTCAACTCAGTAATTGCCACTTACTGGCCACCAGCCACTAGTAGGACCTTATGCGCTCTCCTATTGATACTCTAAACCGACTAGCAGACAATCTTTCAACCCAATAATTGCCACTTACTGGCCACCAGCCACTAGTAGGACCTTATGCGCTCTCCTATTGATACTCTGAACCGACTAGCTGACAATCTTTCAACTCAGTAATTGCCACTTACTGGCCATCCGCCACTAGTAGGACCTTATGCGCTCTCCTAGTGATACTCTGAACCGACTAGCTGACAATCTTTCAACTCAGTAATTGCCACTTACTGGCCACCCGCCACTAGTAGGACATTATACGCTCTCCTAGTGATACTCTAAACCGACTAGCTGACAATGTTTCAACTCAGTAATTGCCACTTACTGGCCACCAGCCACTAGTAGGACCTTATGCGCTCTCCTATTGATACTCTAAACCGACTAGCAGACAATCTTTCAACCCAGTAATTGCCACTTACTGGCCACCAGCCACTAGTAGGACCTTATGCGCTCTCCTATTGATACTCTAAACCGACTAGCAGACAATCTTTCAACCCAATAATTGCCACTTACTGGCCACCAGCCACTAGTAGGACCTTATGCGCTCTCCTAGTGATACTCTAAACCGACTAGCTGACAATCTTTCAACTCAGTAATTGCCACTTACTGGCCATCCGCCACTAGTAGGACCTTATGCGCTCTCCTAGTGATACTCTGAACCGACTAGCTGACAATCTTTCAACTCAGTAATTGCCACTTACTGGCCACCAGCCCCTAGTAGAACCTTATGCGCTCTCCTATTGATACTCTAAACCGACTAGCAGACAATCTTTCAACCCAGTAATTGCCACTTACTGGCCACCAGCCACTAGTAGGACCTTATGCGCTCTCTTATTGATACTCTAAACCGACTATCTGACAATCTTTCAACTTAGTAATTGCCACTTACTGGCCACCTGCCACTAGTAGGACCTTATGCGCTCTCCTATTGATACTCTGAACCGACTAGCTGACAATCTTTCAACCCAGTAATTGCCACTTACTGGCCACCAGCCAGTACAACAATGGTCACATTTTTCAATGCAGTGACAGAAGTTAACTTTAAATATTACTATGTATTTATTGTTATAGCAGTCCAACTATCACAAAACAATCAAGTAGTTAATTAATAGATTAGTAGGACATTGTTCGCTATCCTAGTGATAGCCCACTCTACAATACATTGACTATCGCGAATAAGAACGTAATATTTTGTTCAACCTTGTGTGTGTTCGTAACTTTGTTAAAAAAAGTAACGGATCATTAAAAAAATCCACGAGTCTTTTATTCCAATATTAAACTTTTTACAAACAAGTTTGCCATCCGAACGTTGGGATAAATAAATAGAACGTAAAATAATCACTCTATGGAAATATACATAAGTAGGCTGAGATATTTCACAATGTTTCGTTTAGTTGATTTGATATTCACTTATCAAGTAGTTTTTTGTTTCAAATTTGTTTTAAAAACATATTTTAATTGCACATAATTTTATATTTTCTGTATTTTAATAATATGTTGTTTTTAATCTAACAATGTAACCCTAAAGCACCCATCATTATCTGGCTGTAAAATAATAAAGCAGGTTGCTGATTTTTTGCAGCAAGGGTTTAACAGAGGATTAATTTACTGCTGCTAATGAACAAGGAAGATGGATAATTGGAGGAAAGTACATCAATAAATATTGACATAACTCTGGTGGGGTCCGGTAGATGGCAGGCGGAAATGGTTGTGGAGGTGGCCGCCAGGTGTCGCGCGCGTCACGGGTCCAGCCGCAGCATCCTTGCACATGCGCCTCGCACCTCCTCCAGTCTCAATTTAGAGACGTCTTTTCGCGGCAAACCTCGCCTGCCCCTTTCGTGGGGTTTGGGACTTTTCCAGAACCTGTCGCCGCAATGACACTTTCTATACATGTATTGACTGACTGACATATACATTTTTTTGTGATTCTGGTGGAAAGTGCCAGTGTTCCGGGAGTGTCTTCGACCCCAACTGGACTAATTTTGGGGTGGCGGTTTTAAGTGGGTTAAAAGAAAATGGCAATCGGTTGGAGAGAGGAATCGATCGAGAGCAAGCCCGGGCCGCGTGATCACCGATCATAGGTGAGTGTGGCCAGCTGATCGCACCTGGGTAGGTCTGGTTGGGTATGGGTAGGGATGGGATCATCATCTTGACCACACATTACTCGTCGTCAAATACAACATTTGAATTAAAAAAAATAATGTAGTTAATTCAAACAAGAATTCTTTCGTTATGTCTTATTATTGCTAAACTGGTAAAATAAGTTGGTCATAATTCATTATGACAATAAAGCAGTTAAACCCTTCTGGTTAATAACAGTTATAATAGCCAACAATTTTCACCTCCTATTTTATTTATTAGTCTATTAATGAGGAATGTAACACTTACTCTTCAATTCGGCTTGACACTCCATAGTCAATATCATAAATAGTTGATTTTGGTAATTGAAGTTCTGCTATGTGAAGTTATTTCCAGTTAAATAAAACGATTGAGGCATCCCCTATAAGTTTGTCATTTAAATTTTTTACTATTCTAGAGTAGGACAAGTGTAGATATATCTTTTGAGGGGTTTTACTCTAAGTCTGTGCTCATTTAACACGAAATGTATGTAATTTTATATTCATACAGTATTTAAAAGTACAAAATATATTAAAGTAAATAAATAAAGTACTTCATTGAAAATTAACTAAGGTATGTGTTCTCAGTACGGTATTCAATGTGACAGTTTCCCTGTTGACGTCCATGTATAAGTAGAAATTTCTGTTTATAATGTATACAATTTGACGTTTCGAGTAGACAGCAACTAGTAATATTATTGCTACTTTATTTTTCAAATTTTACTGTTTACCACTTTGGTTCTTACAAGATGCTTACATTTAGATTTGAGCTGCCAAGTCGATATTTTTCAATGCAGTGACGGAAGTTAACTTTAAATATTACTATGTATTTATTGTTATAGCAGTCCAACTATCACAAAACAATCAAGTAGTTAACGTTTGACCAGTTAAAAAAATATTGGAGAATATACTAAATTATCTCACTGTTTCAAACTTTTTGCTTTCAGGTTTATCCAACACCAACAATGCTTACTAAATACTGTGACATACAATTAAATACAATTCAAACTACTGCTTAAAACTGTTGTTTTCTAAATACAGTAAATAAATCAATATAAAACAACCAATGTGGCTCTATCTTCACTGTAGCAATAACTCTGTGATATCATAAACAAGTAGCAGATTTTTGCAAAAATACGAAAAAGTTAATGAAAAAATATATCCATGTGAGCCCATGATCACCATAGTTGTCAATGTATTATAATAAAAATTATATTTATGCATATGTAATAATAATCAATATACAATAATCAACATATGATAATAACTCAGGAGAATAAGGAGGGATCTGATAAGACAGACAAACAAAGAAAGTAGACCACGTAACCTCTCTCAAAGGTCCAACTAACTAGGTAAAAAAAAAAAACATAAAAAGATCTCCAGAAAGATGATATAAAACAAACATAAATCACAGATAAAGACATTTTTAGATATAGAGTAAATAAAAAGTAGCAGAAGTACCAGAGCATGTCAAACAAAAACAATATTGGCCGAAATGGTCGGAAGAAAAAAAGCTTTTCACAACACTTGGGAACATATTTCCAAAAATCAAAACACAAAGGAATTCACTCTGTTTAGCGACTTTCCTTTACAGGGGAGTCTGACAGTAACAACAGTAAACACTCGACAATCGACACGCGTTTTATGTGTTTTGCACAAAATGCAATTTAAATAACTGGATAGTGCTCAAATATAAAAGTGCTAAAAAGTAATTAAAAAATTAATTCAATTCCAAAAATAACGTCATACCTGTAATGCAAACTGTCATGCCTCTGTAAATAGTTCTTCAATGTAATTGAAGGAATTGGCCTTCAGATGGTTTAATGTTCGATACAGGTTGACTAGTGGCATAAACAAACAAAAATAAGTGTAGCCATGTTAAACCGCATGCACTCCCACTGCCCTTACTTCAGGTTCACCTCCAACAGATAGTAACAAGACTACTTCGGGTCACCCTCGATCTCCTACACTTAAGTAATCCTAATCCTAGAACAGTTTAAATAATTACGTGAATATCCGGATATGAAACTTGTAATGGCTCCCATTCTGGCTGTTATATGATATTATTTCAGTCTTATTACATTTGTAGGGGAAATCCACCAAGTCGTACCACTTCCTAAGTCGTACCTCTTGAATTTAGCTGCAGTAGCTCAAGAAAGCAGCGCTCCACCGGTGTCCGTTGTAACTATTGTGTCCCAAGTTAGTAGACGTGAACAGTTTCGTTGTGCTGTGTTCATCCAAAACGTTTTAACAACGAATTTCGTGATTTCTTACTTCCAGACTTCAGTTTTTACTCTGATTTGGAAGTTGTTACTGCCTAAATAAATAAGTACTGTATAAAGCAATTCTTAACTCGCACACGCTAGAACTGTTTAATGTAGTATATCTATAGACGAGCACTTTTAGGTTAGAAAGATCGATGTTTAGTTAAAAGTAACCAGTTGCCTGTCGTACCTCTCAGGGTGTCCTAAGGCGTACCGGTACGAGTCAGGATACTTTGATGACAAGTTTTATATTTCTTCAGTTTTGTTTGTTATTCAAAAAGAAAACGTAACAAAAACCGAGAGAAAAGTTGCAAAATGATAATAGTAAAAAAAAAAAAAAAAAAAAAAAAAAAAAAAAAAAAAAACAATTACAAAGTTACGGGTAAAAAGAATGTTAGATAAATATTTAGTAACATCACATTTACCTACATGTAGCATTGTGATCGAGGTTATAGCAGTTGAATGGTTTTGCAATGTTTGTGACAAAGCTTCAATCGAGGACATGACACGATGTTTGGAGTGTAAAGCTTGAGTACATGAGACATATGCTGATCAGAATCAGAAATAAAACTGTTTATTTGTACAGAATGTAAAAGTTAATTTAAATGATTATTTGTTTTATGACTTTATATACTTCTTAGTTATAAAAATATAGTCTACTAATTGAACAAAAGGTATTCTTACTTACGTAATCCTTTCATACACCCAACTATTATTGTTCATAAAAGTGATTTAAAGATAGTTAGTACGACTTAGGAAACTAGGTGGTACGACTTAGGCAACTAGGTGGTACGACTTAGGCAACTAGGTGGTACGACTTAGGCAACTAGGTGGTACGACTTAGGCAACTAGGTGGTGCGACTTAGGCAACTAAATGGTATGACTTAGGCAACTAGGTGGCACGACTTAGGTGAATAGGTGGTACGACTTAGGCAACTAGGTAGTATGAATTAGGCGACTAGGTAGTACGACTTAGGCCACTATGTAGTACGACTTAGGCGACTATGTTGTACGACTTAGGCATCTAGGTAGGGTACGACTTTGGAAACTAGGTGGTACGAATTAGACAACTACGTGGTACGACTTAGGCTACTAGGTGGTACTATGACTTAGGCAACTAGGTGGTACGACTTAGGCAACTAGGTGGTGCAACTTAGGCAACTAGGTGGTACGACTTTGGAAACTAGGTGGTACGACTTTGGAAACTAGGTGGTACGACTTTGGAAACTAGGTGGTACGACTTAGGCAACTACGTGGTACGACTTAGGCAACAAATCAGTACGACTTAGGCAACTAGGTGGTACGACTTTGGAAACTAGGTGGTATGACTTAGGTAACTAGGTGGTACTACGACTAAGGCAACTAGGTGGTACGACTTAGGCAACTAGGTGGTACGACTTAGGCGACTATTAGCTTAAGTCGTACCACTTGCAAACCTTTATAAAACCCTTATTATATAATCTTGTAATAGCCGTATGTGGTTGAGGGTGCTTTTATAGATAGGTTATAAGGTATACCTTTATAATATATTAGCATAGGCCCCTTAGTTCAAATTACAAAAATCAAACACTGAATATTGGTATGACTTAGGCAACTTTCCCCTAAATACTTTGTAAACCATCGTGATTCATTGCTTGTTGTTGTTTTATTATTTCTTCTGTATTATTTTCATAATCGATGTATGTTGTCGACTGGACTGTAATAGAGAAGTCTGAAGTGGCGTTTTGGATGGTTACTAGTATTCGGATGCTGTCCGGGGGTATCGATATATCGATGTTCGGGCGTGAGAACTGACCATCGATGTGCGAGTATGTATACTACTGACACTACTGTAGCTGGAGTGCGCACTCCGTTCTGAAATGCGAGCCTGCTCACTGCTCTACCCCCATCACAGTACTGGTGCCCATCGATGTACACCACCACTCTACTACTACTAAGTACTAAGTGTATAGTTTAAGAAACGTCTAGGAAAGTTTTATGATCCATAAACAATTAATTATAGAGGCCCAAAGAAGGAATTGCATAACAAAATCTGCAGTATGTTACTGACTGTCACAAGATAAAGCTTTCTTAGCTGTGACATAAAATAAAATTCGTTAGTATTGTGATATATATTTAATTTGTACATTTAAATACATATATTACTTGTACAATACTACATAACAGAATGATTGGCAAGAAAAACATAAAAGACGAACAAACACCTATCTAAAAATCTGTAAATTTAAACAATCTACTGACATTGCAGTGGTGTGCTATTACCTTCCCTTACATTACCGTCACTGCAGTGGTGTGCTATTGCCTTCCCTTATATTACCGATAGTGCAGTGGTGTGCTATTGCCATCCCTTACATTACCGACAGTGCAGTGGTGTGCTATTGCCTTCCCTTACATTACCGACAGTGCAGTGGTGTGCTATTGCCTTCTCTTACAATACCTACAGTGCAGTGGTGTGCTATTGCCTTTCCTTACATTGCAGTGGTGTGCTATTGCCTTCCCTTACATTACCGACAGTGCAGTGGTGTGCTATTACCTTCCCTTACATTACCGTCATTGCAGTGGTGTGCTATTGCCTTCCCTTACATTACCGACAGTGCAGTGGTGTGCTATTGCCTTCCCTTACATTGCAGTGGTGTGCTATTGCCTTCCCTTACATTACCGACAGTGCAGTGGTGTGCTATTGCCTTCTCTTACAATACCTACAGTGCAGTGGTGTGCTATTGCCTTTCCTTACATTGCAGTGGTGTGCTATTGCCTTCCCTTACATTACCGAAAGTTCAGTGGTGTGCTATTGCCTTCCCTTACATTACCGACAGTGCAGTGGTGTGCTATTGCCTTTCCTTACATTGCAGTGGTGTGCTATTGCCTTCCCTTACATTACCGAAAGTTCAGTGGTGTGCTATTGCCATCCCTTATATTACTGACAGTGCAGTGGTGTGCTATTGCCTTCTCTTACAATACCTACAGTGTAGTGGTGTGCTATTGCCTTTCCTTACATTGCAGTGGTGTGCTATTGCCTTCCCTTACATTACCGAAAGTTCAGTGGTGTGCTATTGCCTTCCCTTATATATACCGACAGTGCAGTGGTGTGCTATTGCCTTCTCTTACAATACCTACAGTGCAGTGGTATGCTATTGCCTTTCCTTACATTGCAGTGGTGCGCTATTGCCTTCCCTTACATTACCGAAAGTTCAGTGGTGTGCTATTGCCTTCCCTTACATTATCGACAGTGCAGTGGTGTGCTATTACCTTCCCTTACATTACTGTCATTGCAGTGGTGTGCTATTGCCTTCCTTTACATTACCGACAGTGCAGTGGTGTGCTATTGCCATCCCTTACATTACCGACAGTGCAGTGGTGTGCTATTGCCTTCCCTTACATTACCGACAGTGCAGTGGTGTACTATTGCCTTAACTTACATTACCAACAGTGCAGTGGTGTGCTATTGCCTTCCCTTATATTACCGACAGTGCAGTGGTGTGCTATTGCCTTCCCTTACATTACCGACAGTGCAGTGGTGTGCTATTGCCTTCCCTTACATTACCGACAGTGCAGTGGTGTGCTATTACCTTCCCTTACATTACCGACAGTGCAGTGGTGTGCTATTGCCTTCCCTTACATTACCAACATTGCAGTGGTGTGCTATTGCCTTCCCTCATATTACCGACATTGCAGTGGTGTGCTATTGCCTTCCCTTACATTACCGACAGTGCAGTGGTGTGCTATTTCCTTCCCTTACATTACCGACAGTGCAGTGGTGTGCTATTGCCTTCCCTTACATTGCAGTGGTGTGCTATTGCCTTCCCTTACATTGCAGTGGTGTGCTATTGCCTTCCCTTACATTACCGACAGTGCAGTGGTGTGCTATTGCCTTCCCTTACAGTGCAGTGGTGTGCTATTGCCTTCCCTTACATTACCGACAGTGCAGTGGTGTGCTATTACCTTCCCTTACATTACCGACAGTGCAGTGGTGTGCTATTGCCTTCCCTTACATTACCGACATTGCAGTGGTGTGCTATTGCCTTCCCTTACATTACCGACAGTGCAGTGTTGTATTATTTCCTTCCCTTACATTACCGACAGTGCAGTGGTGTGCTATTGCCTTCCCTTACATTACCGACAGTGCAGTGGTGTGCTATTGCCTTCCCTTACATTACCGACAGTGCAGTGGTGTGCTATTGCCTTCTCTTACATTACCTACAGAGCAGTGGTGTGCTATTGCCTTCCCTTACATTACCGACAGTGCAGTGGTGTGCTATTGCCTTCTCTTACATTACCGACATTGCAGTGGTGTGCTATTGCTCGTGGTCTCCCATTATATGGCCTAGAGTGAATATTAAAATTACTGAAATCTGGAATGTTTTACTTCAACAGGTGAAAAATGCAAGCCTAACAACCATAACATAACAAATCTAAAACATAACAAAGGGTCGCGTTCTTCTTTCTGTTGATTTTATTGTTAGATTTGAAAAAAATATTTCATTGTTACTAAACTAATTCATAAACGAAATTGTTGGTATGTTTACTTGTAATTCCAAATTTAATATTCCACCATTGATTACTTCACAAACGATGTTGAATACATTGTTATCTTCATATATCAGACAATATTTGACTGTATTACTATCAGTAATATCAAACTGAGGCTCCAATTATTCAATTACTTCATTAATTAGTTTCTCGGCATTGTTTCCTGTGGCAGGAAGTCGAAAGGTTCCCCTAACAGGTAAATGTGTAACTAAGTACAACAAACGAACAGAGGGTTAAACGTGTTCGGACTTTCAAATATTATTGTCTGTTTTTATTTAAATTGTTTATACCTGTTCGGTTGCGTGCTGATGCGCAACGGTGGTTAGTTAGTAGGTATAAAGAATAAAATATCGAAAATGGAATGTAAAAATGATTGTTTATTAAACACTTAATATGAAATGTTATAAATTAGATGAAAGAATAAAACTAAGAAATACAGGTGAATATAATACCGGGAACTAATCTATAATAATTATGACAGTTAAAATGGAATGAAATGAACTAAATTAGAAGAAGGACGGAGCTAAGTGCATCCGTTGCTTCTCGCTTCTGATCTGACACTGTCCCCTTCCCGCGAAGGGTAGAGGGTTCTGACCTTCACCAGCCATGGTGAAGACCCAACAATACCCATCCGGGTACTTTTGTGTCATATCCAAAGTTTTACATAAAAGTAGTGATGATTTTTTAAATTTGTGCCATTAACAAATTAACCCTGGACATTGTACAAAGAATGTCTAACGATTGTTGTAGGCTAATATTATTTTTTTTAAACTAGTTACTTAATATTACAATTTATATCAATGATTACCCAATCACGCACAGATTTAAGTACGATGGTTGTAATGGCCTACCCACCGATATATACATATATGTTCGTGGTTGATGATCCACTCACTCACCCATACAGGTACAATGGTGGTAATCACCCACCCGCCTACATATTCAGGGACGACGGTAGTGTAGAACCACATGCAAGATGCGGGCGATGACTCACCCACTTATGATGAGTGTGATGGTGTTAATAACTTAACCCTTTACCCATTTTTTGTACGAAGGTATGACGACCCACCAACCCACATATTCAGCTACGACGGTGGTCATGACCCACCCACCCACTCAATTCGATAGAGGCAATCACCAAATCATCCACCCACTCGTACAGTTACGACAGCGGCGATGACTATATAGGCGTGGTGGTAGTGATGATACATATGACCATTCATTCGGGTATGATGTCTTTAATAACCTACCCACCTACCCATTCAGGGACAACGGTAGTGATGTCCCACTCAGTCATGTACCACGATGGTGATGACCCACCCATACAAATTCGATAGAGGCAATCACCAAATCATCCACCCACTCGTACACTTACGACAGCGGCGATGACTATATAGGCGTGGTGGTAGTGATGATACATATGACCATTCATTCGGGTATGATGTCTTTAATAACCTACCCATTCAGACCTACTACCTATATAACCTACCCACAGTACCTGCCCATACACGTACAGTGAGTGGTATTGATAAATATAAATAAATAAATATACAATACCCAAAATGGTATTGTATATTTATTGTTGGGCTACCAACAGAATACAATAAGTTTGTTTGAAAATCATAGTTTGGCAATAATGTTATTCCATCGAAGAATATAAATGAAGACTTTTTGCTTCAATACATAAAACCTTGCAAACTAAAAATGTGCTGACATATTGCCTTTATTATGGAATATTCGCATAACATTAACATTTTACAATTATAGTTTCTACTATTAGTTTTTTCCGTACTCACTCTGTAATCATAAACTAAGCCTCATAAACTCATCATATTTATTTTATGAGACTTAAGAGGTATTCTTAAGGAAAGAAAGGTACCTAATTTAAATTAACTAATATTGAAACTATTATTTGCTTTAACTTAATTGAATACATTATAAAGGCTGGTTGGATATAATTTACCACCAACTTAATTTCAAAAAGATGGAAAATATTCTTTAATTAGGAAAATTACACCCATAAATGTTCATCTGTCGGGTGATGATCACTTTTACTTAGCCACTACTGTCATCATAAAAGCCCGGATTAACGCGCTCTATAGTAAACTCTGATAGTTTAAATTGAACTTGTTAATTGCTTTCAGGTGTCATTATAGTTCTTACTTAACAATTAATGAATGCACTATATAAACTTTCTAACAGATTCTCAAAATACTGTTAAGTTTTTATTATTTAGTAAATTATATTAAAATCAGGCGCTGTATTTATGGTATAATCTGCAATTCTAGCATATTGAGTTTCACTGTTACTAGAAATAAATAATACAGAAACAACCTAGCAAGTTAATTAAATTAAATACACACATCACTAATGCTACGACTGAACCCTGTAGTACCCTTCGAGTGACGGGTTTAAAGTTCGATTACTTGTAACCAACTAACGACATCACGGCCCAAGGACTGAACCCTGTAGTACCCCTCGAGTGACGGGTTTAAAGTTCGATTACTTGTAACCAACTAACTACATCACGGCCCAAGGACTGAACCCTGTAGTACCCCTCGAGTGACGGGTTTAAAGTTCGATTACTTGTAACCAACTAACGACATCACGGCCCAAGGACTGAACCCTGTAGTACCCCTCGAGTGACGGGTTTAAAGTTCGATTACTTGTAACCAACTAACGACATCACGGCCCAAGGACTGAACCCTGTAGTACCCCTCGAGTGACGGGTTTAAAGTTCGATTACTTGTAACCAACTAACGACATCACGGCCCAAGGACTGAACCCTGTAGTACCCCTCGAGTGACGGGTTTAAAGTTCGATTACTTGTAACCAACTAACCACATCACGGCCCAAGGACTGAACCCTGTAGTACCCCTCGAGTGACGGGTTTAAAGTTCGATTACTTGTAACCAACTAACCACATCACGGCCCAAGGACTGAACCCTGTAGTACCCCTCGAGTGACGGGTTTAAAGTTCGATTACTTGTAACCAACTAACGACATCACGGCCCAAGGACTGAACCCTGTAGTACCCCTCGAGTGACGGGTTTAAAGTTCGATTACTTGTAACCAACTAACGACATCACGGCCCAAGGACTGAACCCTGTAGTACCCCTCGAGTGACGGGTTTAAAGTTCGATTACTTGTAACCAACTAACGACATCACGGCCCAAGGACTGAACCCTGTAGTACCCCTCGAGTGACGGGTTTAAAGTTCGATTACTTGTAACCAACTAACGACATCACGGCCCAAGGACTGAACCCTGTAGTACCCCTCGAGTGACGGGTTTAAAGTTCGATTACTTGTAACCAACTAACGACATCACGCCCCAAGGACTGAACCCTGTAGTACACCTCGAATGACGGGTTTAAAGTTCGATTACTTGTAACCAACTAACGACATCACGGCCCAAGGACTGAACCCTGTAGTACCCCTCGAGTGACGGGTTTAAAGTTTGATTACTTGTAACCAACTAACGACATCACGGCCCAAGGACTGAACCCTGTAGTACCCCTCGAGTGACGGGTTTAAAGTTCGATTACTTGTAACCAACTAACGACATCACGGCCCAAGGACTGAACCCTGTAGTACCCCTCGAGTGACGGGTTTAAAGTTTGATTACTTGTAACCAACTAACGACATCACGCCCCAAGGACTGAACCCTGTAGTAACCCTCGAGTGACGGGTTTAAAGTTCGATTACTTGTAACCAACTAACGACATCCAACTAACGACATCACGGCCCAAGGACTGAACCCTGTATTACCCCTCGAGTGACGGGTTTAAAGTTCGATTACTTGTAACCAACTAATGACATCACGGCCCAAGGACTGAACCCTGTAGTACCCCTCGAGTGACGGGTTTAAAGTTCGATTACTTGTAACCAACTAACGACATCACGGCCCAAGGACTGAACCCTGTAGTACCCCTCGAGTGACGGGTTTAAAGTTTGATTACTTGTAACCAACTAACCACATCACGGCCCAAGGACTGAACCCTGTAGTACCCCTCGAGTGACGGGTTTAAATTTCGATTACTTGTTACCAACTAACGACATCACGGCCCAAGGACTGAACCCTGTAGTACCCCTCGAGTGACGGGTTTAAAGTTCGATTACTTGTAACCAACTAACGACATCACGGCCCAAGGACTGAACCCTGTAGTACCCCTCGAGTGACGGGTTTAAAGTTCGATTACTTGTAACCAACTAACGACATCACGGCCCAAGGACTGAACCCTGTAGTACACCTCGAATGACGGGTTTAAAGTTCGATTACTTGTAACCAACTAACGACATCACGGCCCAAGGACTGAACCCTGTAGTACCCCTCGAGTGACGGGTTTAAAGTTTGATTACTTGTAACCAACTAACGACATCACGGCCCAAGGACTGAACCCTGTAGTACCCCTCGAGTGACGGGTTTAAAGTTCGATTACTTGTAACCAACTAACCACATCACGGCCCAAGGAATGAACCCTGTAGTACCCCTCGAGTGACGGGTTTAAAGTTTGATTACTTGTAACCAACTAACGACATCACGGCCCAAGGACTGAACCCTGTAGTACCCCTCGAGTGACGGGTTTAAAGTTCGATTACTTGTAACCAACTAACGACATCACGGCCCAAGGACTGAACCCTGTAGTACCCCTCGAGTGACGGGTTTAAAGTTCGATTACTTGTAACCAACTAACGACATCACGGCCCAAGGACTGACCCTTTAGTACCCCTCGAGTGATGGGTTTAAAGTTCGATTACTTGTAACCAACTAACGACATCACGGCCCAAGGACTGAACCCTGTAGTACCCCTCGAGTGATGGGTTTAAAGTTTGATTACTTTTAACCAACTAATGACATCACGGCCCAAGGACTGAACCCTGTAGTACCCCTCGAGTGACGGGTTTAAAGTTCGATTACTTGTAACCAACTAACGACATCACGGCCCAAGGACTGAACCCTGTAGTACCCCTCGAGTGACGGGTTTAAAGTTCGATTACTTGTAACCAACTAACGACATCACGGCCCAAGGACTGAACCCTGTAGTACCCCTCGAGTGACGGGTTTAAAGTTCGATTACTTGTAACCAACTAACGACATCACGGCCCAAGGACTGAACCCTGTAGTACCCCTCGAGTGACGGGTTTAAAGTTTGATTACTTGTAACCAACTAACGACATCACGGCCCAAGGACTGAACCCTGTAGTACCCCTCGAGTGACGGGTTTAAAGTTTGATTACTTGTAACCAACTAACGACATCACGGCCCAAGGACTGAACCCTGTAGTACCCTTCGAGTGACGGGTTTAAAGTTCGATTACTTGTAACCAACTAACGACATCACGGCCCAAGGACTGAACCCTGTAGTACCCCTCGAATGACGGGTTTAAAGTTCGATTACTTGTAACCAACTAACGACATCACGGCCCAAGGACTGAACCCTGTAGTACCCCTCGAGTGATGGGTTTAAAGTTTGATTACTTGTAACCAACTAATGACATCACGGCCCAAGGACTGAACCCTGTAGTACCCCTTGAGTGACGGGTTTAAAGTTCGATTACTTGTAACCAACTAACGACATCACGGCCCAAGGACTGAACCCTGTAGTACCCCTCGAGTGACGGGTTTAAAGTTTGATTACTTGTAACCAACTAACGACATCACGGCCCAAGGACTGAACCCTGTAGTACCCCTCGAGTGACGGGTTTAAAGTTCGATTACTTGTAACCAACTAACGACATCACGGCCCAAGGACTGAACCCTGTAGTACCCCTCGAATGACGGGTTTAAAGTTCGATTACTTGTAACCAACTAACGACATCACGGCCCAAGGACTGAACCCTGTAGTACCCCTCGAGTGATGGGTTTAAAGTTTGATTACTTGTAACCAACTAATGACATCACGGCCCAAGGACTGAACCCTGTAGTACCCCTCGAGTGACGGGTTTAAAGTTCGATTACTTGTAACCAACTAACGACATCACGGCCCAAGGACTGAACCCTGTAGTACCCCTCGAGTGACGGGTTTAAAGTTTGATTACTTGTAACCAACTAACGACATCACGGCCCAAGGACTGAACCCTGTAGTACCCCTCGAGTGACGGGTTTAAAGTTTGATTACTTGTAACCAACTAACGACATCACGGCCCAAGGACTGAACCCTGTAGTACCCCTCGAGTGACGGGTTTAAAGTTCGATTACTTGTTACCAACTAACGACATCACGGCCCAAGGACTGAACCCTGTAGTACCCCTCGAATGACGGGTTTAAAGTTCGATTACTTGTAACCAACTAACGACATCACGGCCCAAGGACTGAACCCTGTAGTACCCCTCGAGTGACGGGTTTAAAGTTCGATTACTTGTAACCAACTAACGACATCACGGCCCAAGGACTGAACCCTGTAGTACCCCTCGAGTGACGGGTTTAAAGTTCGATTACTTGTAACCAACTAACGACATCACGGCCCAAGGACTGAACCCTGCAGTACCCCTCGAGTGACGGGTTTAAAGTTCGATTACTTGTAACCAACTAACGACATCACGGCCCAAGGACTGAACCCTGTAGTACCCCTCGAGTGACGGGTTTAAAGTTCGATTACTTGTAACCAACTAACGACATCACGGCCCAAGGACTGAACCCTGTAGTACCCCTCGAGTGACGGGTTTAAAGTTCGATTACTTGTAACCAACTAACGACATCACGGCCCAAGGACTGAACCCTGTAGTACCCCTCGAGTGACGGGTTTAAAGTTCGATTACTTGTAACCAACTAACGACATCACGGCCCAAGGACTGAACCCTGTAGTACCCCTCGAGTGACGGGTTTAAAGTTCGATTACTTGTAACCAACTAACGACATCACGGCCCAAGGACCCCTCGAGTGACGGGTTTAAAGTTCGATTCCTCGTAACTAACTACTACACACCTGGCCCAGTCTACGCAATCAAAATAATCTAATTTTTATCATTTTAAAAGGAGAATACGATGATAAATACAGTTAAATTCCTGAAAAATCAAAGAATGTTAAAATATATAAAAATCTCTTAGTCACTCCAGAACGAATTTCATTAGTAACTTTTTGGTAGTACTGTAGTTAGACGAAAACGAGACTGGGCAACAATCCATTACACTTAATAAAAGATGTGATTGGATTGGGATTAGGACCTCCTTTTCCCAGGACAAATAATTTCTATAACTAAAATTTAAAAATATATTCCCATTATCCACTTGTTTTCTTCCTTGAATATTTATTTATTCCTAACAATAAATTCGTCTATAGATATTAAAATGCTGACACCCATCCCCCACCAAAACTGGAAGTCATGCCGTACTGGGGGATGGCTCAAAACCAGACAGGCGATAGGATCACGGGTGGTAGTCGGAGGGTCAAATCACAACTGGACAGCTGAGCAAAAAAGCTATTTATTTCAAAAAAGAAATTAATTATTCTGCAAAAACCGGCAGAAGGCCACAATATCAAAATTACACTTAAAAAACAACAAGATACAAAAATTAAGAACAATAACAAACTAATACACAAAACAACAAAAGCTACAAAACAGAGATGCCTATCTGCAGAGTTACCAGAGACACAACATTTGACGTCTGGCGAGTGTACACGGGTGGCGAGTGTGAGGAGGGACGACCGAGCTGTTTGTACCGGTACAGGTGTGCATATTAGATGAGCATGTTCAGGGTCTGTTTACTATCAAACCTTTCACTGAGGCTGATGTTTACGTGCAATCGCGAGGTAGTGAAGTTGAGGCTAACTTAATTTCCTTAAAGTTTTTGTAGTATTTTTTTCCATTTTTAAAAGTCACTCCTGTCATCAACCTGTCATCAAGGGTTGGTAAAATGTGGCTTGGAACAATGGTATCAATTACTGTACACACAGACAGTGTCAACTAAACAATCCGACCAAAGGATTATAACGAAGGATATACATCATTGTTGTAGCAGTCACTTAACTTAGCAAGCGAGGAAAGAGTCTAACGAACCGTGGCTTGGAACAATGGTGTCAATTATTGTACACACAGACAGTGTCAGACTAAACAATCCAGCCAAAGGATTATAACGAAGGAGATACATCATTGTTGTAGCAGTCACTTAGCTTAGCAAGCAAGAAAAGAGTCTAACGAACTGTGGCTTGGAACAATGGTATCAATTATTGTACACACAGACAGTGTCAGACTAAACAATCCGACCAAAGGATTATAACGAAGGATATACATCATTGTTGTAGCAGTCACTTAACTTAGCAAGCGAGGAAAGAATCTAACGAACTGTGGCTTGGAACAATGGTGTCAATTATTGTACACACAGACAGTGTCAGACTAAACAATCCAGCCAAAGGATTATAACGAAGGAGATACATCATTGTTGTAGCAGTCTCTTAGCTTAGCAAGCAAGAAAAGAGTCTAACGAACTGTGGCTTGGAACAATGGTGTCAATTATTGTACACACAGACAGTGTCAGACTAAACAATCCAGCCAAAGGATTATAACGAAGGAGATACATCATTGTTGTAGCAGTCACTTAGCTTAGCAAGCAAGAAAAGAGTCTAACGAACTGTGGCTTGGAACAATGGTGTCAATTATTGTACACACAGACAGTGTCAGACTAAACAATCCGGCTAAAGGATTATAACGAAGGAGATACATCATTGTTGTAGCAGTCACTTAGCTTGGCAAGCAAGAAAAGAGTGACAGTGTCAGACTAAACAATCCGGCTAAAGGATTATAACGAAGGAGATACATCATTGTTGTAGCAGTCACTTAGGTTAGCAAGCGAGGAAAGAGTCAAACGGACTGTGGCTTGGAACAATTGCGTGATTGTATTGAAATAGGGTGTCTTGTACGCCTACAAATTGTTTAATTGCAGTCTTTTTTTAATGAAATATCGTAATGTCAAAAATATAATTTAAAATTTATGTGCGATTCAATATTTATTTGTAAATAAATAAATAAATTATTTATTTTAAATGATTTAAAAAAAATATTTTACATTTTAAATGAACCGTATTTATTTTGTAGATTATTTTTTAATTAAAAAAAAAATTACTAATAAAATGTTTATGTTAGTTAATGTAAAATCGGAAAATAATGTTTGATTGTATGAGTTCCCATGTACTGTAACCTTAATATCACTTATTGTAGAAAGTTACGTTCAGCGTCAGTGATAACATCCCTAGGTTCCTAATGTAGTTTTAAATATTATTGTCGTTAACAAGAGCTTATTCTGTTTATCAATATTATACTAAAAAATGTCGTTCATCATTTAAATAGCTAAAATTTAAAAACTGTTCAAACTATATAAGTGTCAAGTTCTTCTTCGCATAAAGGTTAACGATATTTGACCGTCTAGTGTTGACAAAGCAAGCAAGGCGACAGATTGTCGATTGTCGTAGTCCACTACTGTTTGTGAACTGGATTGGAGTTGCAGTTATAGGAAAAGGGAGGATACTGTCTATATTATAAATAGTGTATTCATTGGGGAAGTGAATAAGTGTGATGAGTGTAGATGATGAAGTGTTGTGATTGTTACCAACTAAAGGTCGACTATTCTTTAGAAATAGCTATTTATTAATAGCCCATTTTCCAGAGCATTTAAGTGACCTACAGCTCTGTGTAGAATCCGCATTGCTACATTTTTATGTAGCATCCGATCTTCAGCTGACTGACTCTCAGTTCTATTTCCTAAATACCACCCAACATGGTCACAGATTTCTCTAGTAGTATCCATGTCGATGGCAACCACTGCACGGACACTTCGACACTAGTGCCCCACTAGTGCCGACTTACACTTCGACTCCCAGGGGTTACAGCACTGCCCCGCTAGTGCCGACTTACACCTTGACTCCCAGGGTTACAGCACTGCCCCACTAGTGCCGACTTACACTTTGAATCCCAGTGGTTTCAGCACTGCCCCACTAGTGCCGACATACACTTTAACTCCCAGTGGTTACAGCACTGCCCCACTAGTGCCGTCTTACACTTCGACTCCCAGGGTTACAGCACTGCCCCACTAGTGCCGACTTACACTTTGACTTCCAGTGGTTACAGCACTGCCCCACTAGTGCCGACTTACACTTTGACTCCCAGGGTTACAGCACTGCCCCACTAGTGCCAAATTACACTTCGACTCCCAGGGTTACAGCACTGCCCCACTATTGCCGACTTACACTTTGACTTCAAGGGTTACAGCACTGCCCCACTAGTGCCGACTTACACTTCGACTCCCAGGGTTACAGCACTGCCCCACTAGTGCCGACTTACACTTTGACTCCCAGGGTTACAGCACTGCCCCACTAGTGCCGACTTACACTTTGACTCCCAGGGTTAAAGCAATGCCCCACTAGTGCTGACTTACAATTCGACTCCCAGGGTTACAGCACTGCCCCACTATTGCCGACTTACACTTTGACTCCCAGGGTTACAGCACGGCCCCACTATTGCCGACTTATACTTTGACTTCCAGTGGTTATAGCACTGCCCCACTAGTGCCGACTTACACTTTAACTCCCAGGGTTACTGCACTGCCCCACTAGTGCCGACTTACACTTTCACTTCCAGAGGTTACAGCACTGCCCCACTAGTGCCGACTTACACTTTGACTCCCAGGGTTACAGCACTGCCCCAATATTGCCAACTTACACTTTGACTTCCAGTGGTTATAGCACTGCCCCACTAGTGCCGACTTACACTTTGACTCCCAGGGTTACAGCACTGCCCCACTAGTGCCGACTTACACTTTGACTTCCAGTGGTTATAGCACTGCCCCACTAGTGCCGACTTTCACTTTGACTTCCAGAGGTTATAGCACTGCCCCACTAGTGCCGACTTACACTTTCACTCCCAGGGTTACAGCACTGCCCCACTAGTGCCGACTTACACTTTGACTCCCAGGGTTACAGCACTGCCCCAATAGTGCCGACTTACACTTTGACTTCCAGTGGTTACAGCACTGCCCCACTAGTGCCGACTTACACTTTGACTTCCAGTGGTTACAGCACTGCCCCCACTAGTGCCGACTTACAATTTGACTCCCAGGGGTTCAGCACTGCCCCACTAGTGCCTACTTACACTTCGACTCCCAGGGTTACAGCACTGCCCCACTAGTGCCGACTTACAGTTTGACTCCCAGGGTTTCAGGACTGCCCCACTAGTGCCGACTTACACTTCGACTCCCAGGGTTACAGCACTGCCCCACTAGTGCCGACTTACACTTTGACTCCCAGGGTTAAAGCACTGCCCCACTAGTGCCGACTTACACTTCGACTCCCAGGGTTACAGCACTGCCCCACTATTGCCGACTTACACTTTGACTTCAAGGGTTACAGCACTGCCCCACTAGTGCCGACTTACACTTCGACTCCCAGGGTTACAGCACTGCCCCACTAGTGCCGACTTACACTTTGACTTCCAGTGGTTACAGCATTGCCCCACTAGTGCCGACTTACACTTTGACTCCCAGGGTTACAGCACTGCCCCACTAGTGCCGACTTACACTTTTACTCCCAGGGTTAAAGCACTGCCCCACTAGTGCCGACTTACACTTCGACTCCCAGGGTTACAGCACTGCCCCACTATTGCCGACTTACACTTTGACTCCCAGGGTTACAGCACGGCCCCACTATTGCCGACTTATATTTTGACTTCCAGTGGTTATAGAACTGCCCCACTAGTGCCGACTTACACTTTGACTTCCAGTGGTTATAGCACTGCCCCACTAGTGCCGACTTACACTTTGACTTCCAGTGGTTATAGCACTGCCCCACTAGTGCCGACTTACACTTTGACTTCCAGTGGTTATAGCACTGCCCCACTAGTGCCGACTTACACTTTGACTTCCAGTGGTTATAGCACTGCCCCACTAGTGCCGACTTACACTTTGACTCCCAGGGTTACAGCACTGCCCCACTAGTGCCGACTTACACTTTGACTTCCAGTGGTTACAGCACTGCCCCACTAGTGCCGACTTACACTTTGACTCCCAGGGTTACAGCACTGCCCCACTAGTGCCGACTTACACTTTGACTCCCAGGGTTAAAGCACTTCCCCACTAGTGCCGACTTACACTTCGACTCCCAGGGTTACAGCACTGCCCCACTATTGCCGACTTACACTTTGACTCCCAGGGTTACAGCACTGCCCCACTATTGCCGACTTATACTTTGACTTTCAGTGGTTATAGAACTGCCCCACTAGTGCCGACTTACACTTTGACTTCCAGTGGTTATAGCACTGCCCCACTAGTGCCGACTTACACTTTGACTTCCAGTGGTTATAGCACTGCCCCACTAGTGCCGACTTACACTTTGACTCCCAGGGTTACAGCACTGCCCCACTAGTGCCGACTTACACTTTCACTTCCAGAGGTTACAGCACTGCCCCACTAGTGCCGACTTACACTTTGACTCCCAGGGTTACAGCACTGCCCCAATATTGCCAACTTACACTTTGACTTCCAGTGGTTATAGCACTGCCCAACTAGTGCCGACTTACACTTTGACTCCCAGGGTTACAGCACTGCCCCACTAGTGCCGACTTACACTTTGACTTCCAGTGGTTATAGCACTGCCCCACTAGTGCCGACTTACACTTCGACTTCCAGAGGTTATAGCACTGCCCCACAAGTGCCGACTTACACTTTCACTCCCAGGGTTACAGCACTGCCCCACTAGTGCCGACTTACACTTTGACTCCCAGGGTTACAGCACTGCCCCACTAGTGCCGACTTACACTTTGACTCCCAGGGTTACAGCACTGCCCCAATAGTGCCGACTTACGCTTTGACTTCCAGTGGTTACAGCACTGCCCCACTAGTGCCGACTTACACTTTGACTTCCAGTGGTTACAGCACTGCCCCCACTAGTGCCGACTTACAATTTGACTCCCAGGGTTTCAGCACTGCCCCACTAGTGCCGACTTACACTTCGACTCCCAGGGTTACAGCACTGCCCCACTAGTGCCGACTTACAGTTTGACTCCCAGGGTTTCAGCACTGCCCCACTAGTGCCGACTTACACTTTGACTCCCAGGGTTTCAGCACTGCCCCACTAGTGCCGACTTACACTTTGACTCCCAGGGTTACAGCACTGCCCCACTAGTGCCGACTTACACTATGACTCCCAGGGTTACAGCACTGCCCCACTAGTGCCGACTTACACTTTGACTTCCAGGGTTACAGCACTGCCCCACTAGTGCCGACTTACAATTCGACTACCAGGGTTACAGCACTGCCCCACTAGTGCCGACTTACACATCGACTCCCAGGGTTACAGCACTGCCCCACTAGTGCCGACTTACACTTTGACTTCCAGTGGTTACAGCACTGCCCCACTAGTGCCGACTTACACTTTGACTTCAAGGGTTACAGCACTGCCCCACTAGTGCCGACTTACACTTTGACTCCCAGGGTTACAGCACTGCCCCACTAGTGCCGACTTACACTTTGAATCCCAGTGGTTTCAGTACAGCCCCATTAGTGCCGACCTACACTTTAACTCCCAGGGTTACAGCACTGCCCCACTAGTGCCGACTTACACTTCGACTCCCAGGGTTACAGCACTGCCCCACTAGTGCCGACTTACACTTTGACTTCAAGGGTTACAGCACTGCCCCACTAGTGCCGACTTACACTTCGACTCCCAGGGTTACAGCACTGCCCCACTAGTGCCGTCTTACACTTTGACTTCCAGTGGTTACAGCACTGCCCCACTAGTGCCGACTTACACTTTGACTCCCAGGGTTACAGCACTGCCCCACTAGTGCCGACTTACACTTTGACTCCCAGGGTTAAAGCACTGCCCCACTAGTGCCGACTTACACTTCGACTCCCAGAGTTACAGCACTGCCCCAATATTGCCGACTTACACTTTGACTCCCAGGGTTACAGCACTGCCCCACTATTGCCGACTTATACTTTGACTTCCAGTGGTTATAGAACTGCCCCACTAGTGCCGACTTACACTTTGACTTCCAGTGGTTATAGCACTGCCCCACTAGTGCCGACTTACACTTTGACTCCCAGGGTTACAGCACTGCCCCACTAGTGCCGACTTACACTTTGACTTCCAGTGGTTATAGCACTGCCCCACTAGTGCCGACTTACACTTTGACTTCCAGAGGTTATAGCACTGCCCCACTAGTGCCTACTTACACTTTCACTCCCAGGGTTACAGCACTGCCCCACTAGTGCCGACTTACACTTTGACTCCCAGGGTTACAGCACTGCCCCAATATTGCCGACTTACACTTTGACTCCCAGGGTTACAGCACAGCCCCACTATTGCCGACTTATACTTTGACTTCCAGTGGTTATAGAACTGCCCCACTAGTGCCGACTTACACTTTGACTTCCAGTGGTTATAGCACTGCCCCACTAGTGCCGACTTACACTTTGACTTCCAGTGGTTACAGCACTGCCCTACTAGTGCCGACTTACACTTTGACTTCCAGAGGTTACAGCACTGCCCCACTAGTGCCGACTTACACTTTGACTTCCAGAGGTTACAGCACTGCCCCACTAGTGCCGACTTACACTTTGACTCCCAGGGTTACAGCACTGCCCCAATATTGCCAACTTACACTTTGACTTCCAGTGGTTATAGCACTGCCCCACTAGTGCCGACTTACACTTTGACTTCCAGTGGTTACAGCATTGCCCCACTAGTGCCGACTTACACTTTGACTTCCAGAGGTTATAGCACTGCCCCACTAGTGCCGACTTACACTATGACTCCCAGGGTTACAGCATTGCCCCAATAGTGCCGACTTACACTTTGACTTCCAGTGGTTACAGCACTGCCCCACTAGTGCCGACTTACACTTTGACTTCCAGTGGTTACAGCACTGCCCCCACTAGTGCCGACTTACAATTTGACTCCCAGGGTTTCAGCACTGCCCCACTAGTGCCGACTTACACTTCGACTCCCAGGGTTACAGCACTGCCCCACTAGTGCCGACTTACAGTTTGACTCCTAGGGTTTCAGCACTGCCCCACTAGTGCCGACTTACACTTTGACTTCCAGGGTTTCAGCACTGCCCCACTAGTGCCGACTTACACTTTGACTCCCAGGGTTACAGCACTGCCCCACTAGTGCCGACTTACACTATGACTCCCAGGGTTACAGCACTGCCCCACTAGTGCCGACTTACACTTCGACTCCCAGGGTTACAGCAATGCCCCACTAGTGCCGACTTACACTTTGACTTCCAGTGGTTACAGCACTGCCCCACTAGTGCCGACTTACAATTCAACTCCCAGGGTTACAGCACTGCTTCACTAGTGCCGACTTACACTTCGACTCCCAGGGTTACAGCACTGCCCCACTAGTGCCGACTTACACTTTGACTTCCAGTGGTTACAGCACTGCCCCACTAGTGCCGACTTACACTTCGACTCCCAGGGTTACAGCACTGCCCCACTAGTGCCGACTTACACTTTGACTCCCAGGGTTACAGCACTGCCCCACTAGTGCCGACTTACACTTTGAATCCCAGTGGTTTCAGCACAGCCCCACTAGTGCCGACCTACACTTTAACTCCCAGGGTTACAGCACTGCCCCACTAGTGCCGACTTACACTTCGACTCCCAGGGTTACAGCACTGCCCCACTAGTGCCGACTTACACTTTGACTTCAAGGGTTACAGCACTGCCCCACTAGTGCCGACTTACACTTCGACTCCCAGGGTTACAGCACTGCCCCACTAGTGCCGACTTACACTTTGACTTCCAGTGGTTACAGCACTGCCCCACTAGTGCCGACTTACACTTTGACTCCCAGGGTTACAGCACTGCCCCACTAGTGCCGACTTACACTTTGACTCCCAGGGTTAAAGCACTGCCCCACTAGTGCCGACTTACACTTCGACTCCCAGAGTTACAGCACTGCCCCAATATTGCCGACTTACACTTTGACTCCCAGGGTTACAGCACTGCCCCACTATTGCCGACTTATACTTTGACTTCCAGTGGTTATAGAACTGCCCCACTAGTGCCGACTTACACTTTGACTTCCAGTGGTTATAGCACTGCCCCACTAGTGCCGACTTACACTTTGACTTCCAGTGGTTATAGCACTGCCCCACTAGTGCCGACTTACACTTTGACTCCCAGGGTTACAGCACTGCCCTACTAGTGCCGACTTACACTTTGACTTCCAGAGGTTACAGCACTGCCCCACTAGTGCCGACTTACACTTTGACTCCCAGGGTTACAGCACTGCCCCAATATTGCCAACTTACACTTTGACTTCCAGTGGTTATAGCACTGCCCCACTAGTGCCGACTTACACTTTGACTTCCAGTGGTTACAGCACTGCCCCACTAGTGCCGACTTACACTTTGACTTCCAGTGGTTATAGCACTGCCCCACTAGTGCCGACTTACACTTTGACTCCCAGGGTTACAGTACTGCCCCACTAGTGCCGACTTACACTTTGACTTCCAGTGGTTATAGCACTGCCCCACTAGTGCCGACTTACACTTTAAATTCCATTGGTTATAGCACTGCCCCACTAGTGCCGACTTACACTTTCACTCCCAGGGTTACAGCACTGCCCCACTAGTGCCGACTTACACTTTGACTCCCAGGGTTACAGCACTGCCCCACTAGTGCCGACTTACACTTTGACTCCCAGGGTTACAGCACTGCCCCAATAGTGCCGACTTACACTTTGACTTCCAGTGGTTACAGCACTGCCCCACTAGTGCCGACTTACACTTTGACTTCCAGTGGTTACAGCACTGCCCCCACTAGTGCCGACTTACAATTTGACTCCCAGGGTTTCAGCACTGCCCCACTAGTGCCGACTTACACTTCGACTCCCAGGGTTACAGCACTGCCCCACTAGTGCCGACTTACAGTTTGACTCCCAGGGTTTCAGCACTGCCCCACTAGTGCCGACTTACACTTTGACTCCCAGGGTTTCAGCACTGCCCCACTAGTGCCGACTTACACTTTGACTCCCAGGGTTACAGCACTGCCCCACTAGTGCCGACTTACACTATGACTCCCAGGGTTACAGCACTGCCCCACTAGTGCCGACTTACACTTTGACTTCCAGGGTTACAGCACTGCCCCACTAGTGCCGACTTACAATTCGACTACCAGGGTTACAGCACTGCCCCACTAGTGCCGACTTCCACATCGACTCCCAGGGTTACAGCACTGCCCCACTAGTGCCGACTTACACTTTGACTTCCAGTGGTTACAGCACTGCCCCACTAGTGCCGACTTACACTTCGACTCCCAGGGTTACAGCACTGCCCCACTAGTGCCGATTTACACTTTGACTTCCAGTGGTTACAGCACTGCCCCACTAGTGCCGACTTACTCTTTGACTTCCAAGGTTACAGCACTGCCCCACTAGTGCCGACTTACACTTCGACTCCCAGGGTTACAGCACTGCCCCACTAGTGCCGACTTACACTTTGACTTCCAGTGGTTATAGCACTGCCCCACTAGTGCCGACTTACACTTTGACTTCCAGTGGTTATAGCACTGCCCCACTAGTGCCGACTTACACTTTGACTCACAGGTTTACAGCACTGCCCCACTAGTGCCGACTTACACTTTGACTCCCAGGGTTACAGCACTGCCCCACTAGTGCCGACTTACACTTTGACTCACAGGGTTACAGCACTGCCCCACTAGTGCCGACTTACACTTTGACTTCAAGGGTTACAGCACTGCCCCACTAGTGCCGACTTACACTTCGACTCCCAGGGTTACAGCACTGCCCCACTAGTGCCGACTTACACTTTGACTCCCAGGGTTACAGCACTGCCCCACTAGTGCCGACTTACACTTTGAATCCCAGTGGTTTCAGTACAGCCCCATTAGTGCCGACCTACACTTTAACTCCCAGGGTTACAGCACTGCCCCACTAGTGCCGACTTACACTTCGACTCCCAGGGTTACAGCACTGCCCCACTAGTGCCGACTTACACTTTGACTTCAAGGGTTACAGCACTGCCCCACTAGTGCCGACTTACACTTCGACTCCCAGGGTTACAGCACTGCCCCACTAGTGCCGTCTTACACTTTGACTTCCAGTGGTTACAGCACTGCCCCACTAGTGCCGACTTACACTTTGACTCCCAGGGTTACAGCACTGCCCCACTAGTGCCGACTTACACTTTGACTCCCAGGGTTAAAGCACTGCCCCACTAGTGCCGACTTACACTTCGACTCCCAGAGTTACAGCACTGCCCCAATATTGCCGACTTACACTTTGACTCCCAGGGTTACAGCACTGCCCCACTATTGCCGACTTATACTTTGACTTCCAGTGGTTATAGAACTGCCCCACTAGTGCCGACTTACACTTTGACTTCCAGTGGTTATAGCACTGCCCCACTAGTGCCGACTTACACTTTGACTCCCAGGGTTACAGCACTGCCCCACTAGTGCCGACTTACACTTTGACTTCCAGTGGTTATAGCACTGCCCCACTAGTGCCGACTTACACTTTGACTTCCAGAGGTTATAGCACTGCCCCACTAGTGCCGACTTACACTTTCACTCCCAGGGTTACAGCACTGCCCCACTAGTGCCGACTTACACTTTGACTCCCAGGGTTACAGCACTGCCCCAATATTGCCGACTTACACTTTGACTCCCAGGGTTACAGCACAGCCCCACTATTGCCGACTTATACTTTGACTTCCAGTGGTTATAGAACTGCCCCACTAGTGCCGACTTACACTATGACTCCCAGGGTTACAGCACTGCCCCACTAGTGCCGACTTACACTTCGACTCCCAGGGTTACAGCACTGCCCCACTAGTGCCGACTTACACTTTGACTTCCAGTGGTTACAGCACTGCCCCACTAGTGCCGACTTACAATTCAACTCCCAGGGTTACAGCACTGCTTCACTAGTGCCGACTTACACTTCGACTCCCAGGGTTACAGCACTGCCCCACTAGTGCCGACTTACACTTTGACTTCCAGTGGTTACAGCACTGCCCCACTAGTGCCGACTTACACTTCGACTCCCAGGGTTACAGCACTGCCCCACTAGTGCCGACTTATACTTCGACTCCCAGGGTTACAGCACTGCCCCACTAGTGCCGACTTACACTTTGAATCCCAGTGGTTTCAGCCTGCCCCACTAGTGCCGACATACACTTTGACTCCCAGTGGTCACAGCACTGCCCCACTAGTGCCGACTTACACTTCGACTCCCAGGGTTACAGCACTGCCCCACTAGTGCCGACTTACACTTTGACTTCAAGGGTTACAGCACTGCCCCACTAGTGCCGACTTACACTTCGACTCCCAGGGTTACAGCACTGCCCCACTAGTGCCGACTTACACTTTGACTTCCAGTGGTTACAGCACTGCCCCACTAGTGCCGACTTACACTTTGACTCCCAGGGTTACAGCACTGCCCCACTAGTGCCGACTTACACTTTGACTCCCAGGGTTAAAGCACTGCCCCACTAGTGCCGACTTACACTTTGACTTCCAGTGGTTACAGCACTGCCCCCACTAGTGCCGACTTACAATTTGACTCCCAGGGTTTCAGCACTGCCCCACTAGTGCCGACTTACACTTCGACTCCCAGGGTTACAGCACTGCCCCACTAGTGCCGACTTACAGTTTGACTCCCAGGGTTTCAGCACTGCCCCACTAGTGCCGACTTACACTTTGACTCCCAGGGTTTCAGCACTGCCCCACTAGTGCCGACTTACACTTTGACTCCCAGGGTTACAGCACTGCCCCACTAGTGCCGACTTACACTATGACTCCCAGGGTTACAGCACTGCCCCACTAGTGCCGACTTACACTTTGACTTCCAGGGTTACAGCACTGCCCCACTAGTGCCGACTTACAATTCGACTACCAGGGTTACAGCACTGCCCCACTAGTGCCGACTTACACATCGACTCCCAGGGTTACAGCACTGCCCCACTAGTGCCGACTTACACTTTGACTTCCAGTGGTTACAGCACTGCCCCACTAGTGCCGACTTACACTTCGACTCCCAGGGTTACAGCACTGCCCCACTAGTGCCGATTTACACTTTGACTTCCAGTGGTTACAGCACTGCCCCACTAGTGCCGACTTACTCTTTGACTTCCAAGGTTACAGCACTGCCCCACTAGTGCCGACTTACACTTCGACTCCCAGGGTTACAGCACTGCCCCACTAGTGCCGACTTACACTTTGACTCCCAGTGGTTATAGCACTGCCCCACTAGTGCCGACTTACACTTTGACTTCCAGTGGTTACAGCTCTGCCCCACTAGTGCCGACTTACATTTTGACTCACAGGTTTACAGCACTGCCCCACTAGTGCCGACTTACACTTTGACTCCCAGGGTTACAGCACTGCCCCACTAGTGCCGACTTACACTTTGACTCACAGGGTTACAGCACTGCCCCACTAGTGCCGACTTACACTTTGACTTCAAGGGTTACAGCACTGCCCCACTAGTGCCGACTTACACTTCGACTCCCAGGGTTACAGCACTGCCCCACTAGTGCCGACTTACACTTTGACTCCCAGGGTTACAGCACTGCCCCACTAGTGCCGACTTACACTTTGAATCCCAGTGGTTTCAGTACAGCCCCATTAGTGCCGACCTACACTTTAACTCCCAGGGTTACAGCACTGCCCCACTAGTGCCGACTTACACTTCGACTCCCAGGGTTACAGCACTGCCCCACTAGTGCCGACTTACACTTTGACTTCAAGGGTTACAGCACTGCCCCACTAGTGCCGACTTACACTTCGACTCCCAGGGTTACAGCACTGCCCCACTAGTGCCGTCTTACACTTTGACTTCCAGTGGTTACAGCACTGCCCCACTAGTGCCGACTTACACTTTGACTCCCAGGGTTACAGCACTGCCCCACTAGTGCCGACTTACACTTTGACTCCCAGGGTTAAAGCACTGCCCCACTAGTGCCGACTTACACTTCGACTCCCAGAGTTACAGCACTGCCCCAATATTGCCGACTTACACTTTGACTCCCAGGGTTACAGCACTGCCCCACTATTGCCGACTTATACTTTGACTTCCAGTGGTTATAGAACTGCCCCACTAGTGCCGACTTACACTTTGACTTCCAGTGGTTATAGCACTGCCCCACTAGTGCCGACTTACACTTTGACTCCCAGGGTTACAGCACTGCCCCACTAGTGCCGACTTACACTTTGACTTCCAGTGGTTATAGCACTGCCCCACTAGTGCCGACTTAGACTTTGACTTCCAGAGGTTATAGCACTGCCCCACTAGTGCCGACTTACACTTTCACTCCCAGGGTTACAGCACTGCCCCACTAGTGCCGACTTACACTTTGACTCCCAGGGTTACAGCACTGCCCCAATATTGCCGACTTACACTTTGACTCCCAGGGTTACAGCACAGCCCCACTATTGCCGACTTATACTTTGACTTCCAGTGGTTATAGAACTGCCCCACTAGTGCCGACTTACACTTTGACTTCCAGTGGTTATAGCACTGCCCCACTAGTGCCGACTTACACTTTGACTTCCAGTGGTTACAGCACTGCCCTACTAGTGCCGACTTACACTTTGACTACCAGAGGTTACAGCACTGCCCCACTAGTGCCGACTTACACTTTGACTTCCAGAGGTTACAGCACTGCCCCACTAGTGCCGACTTACACTTTGACTCCCAGGGTTACAGCACTGCCCCAATATTGCCAACTTACACTTTGACTTCCAGTGGTTATAGCACTGCCCCACTAGTGCCGACTTACACTTTGACTTCCAGTGGTTACAGCACTGCCCCACTAGTGCCGACTTACACTTTGACTTCCAGAGGTTATAGCACTGCCCCACTAGTGCCGACTTACACTATGACTCCCAGGGTTACAGCATTGCCCCAATAGTGCCGACTTACACTTTGACTTCCAGTGGTTACAGCACTGCCCCACTAGTGCCGACTTACACTTTGACTTCCAGTGGTTACAGCACTGCCCCCACTAGTGCCGACTTACAATTTGACTCCCAGGGTTTCAGCACTGCCCCACTAGTGCCGACTTACACTTCGACTCCCAGGGTTACAGCACTGCCCCACTAGTGCCGACTTACAGTTTGACTCCCAGGGTTTCAGCACTGCCCCACTAGTGCCGACTTACACTTTGACTTCCAGGGTTTCAGCACTGCCCCACTAGTGCCGACTTACACTTTGACTCCCAGGGTTACAGCACTGCCCCACTAGTGCCGACTTACACTATGACTCCCAGGGTTACAGCACTGCCCCACTAGTGCCGACTTACACTTCGACTCCCAGGGTTACAGCACTGCCCCACTAGTGCCGACTTACACTTTGACTTCCAGTGGTTACAGCACTGCCCCACTAGTGCCGACTTACAATTCAACTCCCAGGGTTACAGCACTGCTTCACTAGTGCCGACTTACACTTCGACTCCCAGGGTTACAGCACTGCCCCACTAGTGCCGACTTACACTTTGACTTCCAGTGGTTACAGCACTGCCCCACTAGTGCCGACTTACACTTCGACTCCCAGGGTTACAGCACTGCCCCACTAGTGCCGACTTACACTTTGACTCCCAGGGTGACAGCACTGCCCCACTAGTGCCGACTTACACTTTGAATCCCAGTGGTTTCAGCACAGCCCCACTAGTGCCGACCTACACTTTAACTCCCAGGGTTACAGCACTGCCCCACTAGTGCCGACTTACACTTCGACTCCCAGGGTTACAGCACTGCCCCACTAGTGCCGACTTACACTTTGACTTCAAGGGTTACAGCACTGCCCCACTAGTGCCGACTTACACTTCGACTCCCAGGGTTACAGCACTGCCCCACTAGTGCCGACTTACACTTTGACTTCCAGTGGTTACAGCACTGCCCCACTAGTGCCGACTTACACTTTGACTCCCAGGGTTACAGCACTGCCCCACTAGTGCCGACTTACACTTTGACTCCCAGGGTTAAAGCACTGCCCCACTAGTGCCGACTTACACTTCGACTCCCAGAGTTACAGCACTGCCCCAATATTGCCGACTTACACTTTGACTCCCAGGGTTACAGCACTGCCCCACTATTGCCGACTTATACTTTGACTTCCAGTGGTTATAGAACTGCCCCACTAGTGCCGACTTACACTTTGACTTCCAGTGGTTATAGCACTGCCCCACTAGTGCCGACTTACACTTTGACTTCCAGTGGTTATAGCACTGCCCCACTAGTGCCGACTTACACTTTGACTCCCAGGGTTACAGCACTGCCCTACTAGTGCCGACTTACACTTTGACTTCCAGAGGTTACAGCACTGCCCCACTAGTGCCGACTTACACTTTGACTCCCAGGGTTACAGCACTGCCCCAATATTGCCAACTTACACTTTGACTTCCAGTGGTTATAGCACTGCCCCACTAGTGCCGACTTACACTTTGACTTCCAGTGGTTACAGCACTGCCCCACTAGTGCCGACTTACACTTTGACTTCCAGTGGTTATAGCACTGCCCCACTAGTGCCGACTTACACTTTGACTCCCAGGGTTACAGCACTGCCCCAATATTGCCAACTTACACTTTGACTTCCAGTGGTTATAGCACTGCCCCACTAGTGCCGACTTACACTTTAAATTCCATTGGTTATAGCACTGCCCCACTAGTGCCGACTTACACTTTGACTTCCAGTGGTTATAGCACTGCCCCACTAGTGCCGACTTACACTTTGACTTCCAGTGGTTATAGCACTGCCCCACTAGTGCCGACTTACACTTTGACTTCCAGTGGTTATAGCACTGCCCCACTAGTGCCGACTTACACTTTGACTCCCAGGGTTACAGCACTGCCCCACTAGTGCCGACTTACACTTTTACTTCCAGTGGTTACAGCACTGCCCCACTAGTGCCGACTTACACTTTGACTCACAGGGTTACAGCACTGCCCCACTAGTGCCGACTTACACTTTGGCTCCCAGGGTTACAGCACTGCCCTACTAGTGCCGACTTACACTTTGACTCACAGGGTTACGGCACTGCCCCACTAGTGCCGACTTACACTTTGACTCCCAGAGTTACAGCACTGCCCCACTAGTGCCGACTTACACTTTGACTCCCAGGGTTACAGCACTGCCCCACTAGTGCCGACTTACACTTTGACTCCCAGGGTTACAACACTGCCCCACTAGTGCCGACTTACACTTTGACTTCCAGTGGTTACAGCACTGCCCCACTAGTGCCGACTTACACTTTGACTTCCAGTGGTTACAGCACTGCCCCACTAGTGCCGACTTACACTTTGACTCCCAGGGTTTCAGCACTGCCCCACTAGTGCCGACTTACACTTCGACTCCCAGGGTTACAGCACTGCCCCACTAGTGCCGACTTACACTTTGACTCCCAGGGTTTCAGCACTGCCCCACTAGTGCCGACTTACACTTTGACTCCCAGGGTTTCAGCACTGCCCCACTAGTGCCGACTTACACTTTGACTCCCAGGGTTACAGCACTGCCCCACTAGTGCCGACTTACACTTTGACTCCCAGGGTTACAGCACTGGCCCACTAGTGCCGACTTACACTTTGACTTCCAGGGTTACAGCACTGCCCCACTAGTGCCGACTTACACTTCGACTCCCAGGATTACAGCACTGCCCCACTAGTGCCGACTTACACTTCGACTCCCAGGGTTACAGCACTGCCCCACTAGTGCCGACTTACACTTTGACTTCCAGTGGTTACAGCACTGCCCCACTAGTGCCGACTTACACTTCGACTCCCAGGGTTACAGCACTGCCCCACTAGTGCCGACTTACACTTCGACTCACAGGGTTACAGCACTGCCCCACTAGTGCCGACTTACACTTTGACTTCCAGTGGTTATAGCACTGCCCCACTAGTGCCGACTTACACTTCGACTCCCAGGGTTACAGCACTGCCCCACTAGTGCCGACTTACACTTCGACTCCCAGGGTTACAGCACTGCCCCACTAGTGCCGACTTACACTTTGACTTCCAGTGGTTATAGCACTGCCCCACTAGTGCCGACTTACACTTCGACTCCCAGGGTTACAGCACTGCCCCACTAGTGCCGACTTACACTTTGACTCGCAGGGTTACAGCACTGCCCCACTAGTGCCGACTTACACTTTGACTTCCAGTGGTTACAGCACTGCCCCACTAGTGCCGACTTACACTTTGACTTCCAGTGGTCACAGCACTGCCCCACTAGTGCCGACTTACACTTTGACTCCTAGGGGTTACAGTACTGCCCCACTAGTGCCGACTTACATATTACAGACACTTTATTGAGTGAACATCATTTCATACTAAGCAAATAATTCCTTAGTGGTCCCATTACAACTTGAGAATCCTTTTTTATTTCATTTCATTTTTTGTACATGTGTTTATTTTGTTTTAAATGGTTAGTATTAATAGCATAACAATTAATTATAAGTTAGTGAAATTGAAAATTAGAAGATAATTGTCAGTAAAGAAAATGTTATGTCTGGCAGATTACGTTCTGATGTCTTCAAAATTTGTATAATATATATAAATTCAAATTAAAAAATATATGCTGTAGTAGATCACTAATCGTACAAGTAACAATACAGTATTGCAAACGTCATACTGAAGTATATCTTAGTCCAATACTACTAAACATTACAATAATCTAAAGTTTCTAGTTGTAATGTAAAGGAGTGTTACATAACATAGTATTACTAGCAATATAATACAATAAATAAACTATTTGATACATATGATAGTGAGGATCTATGAGTAACATTCAATATGATCTCGACTGCAAAATTTATATTCCAATTTTGTTATTTATAATGTACATATTTAATCTATTTCATAAATATTATATCAGACAACTTTGTGGTTTTACACATACAGTATACGGGGTGGCCTTCCTCACTCGTTTTCCAAATTTGCATTTAAAGTTTTTTAAGTTATGGCATTCATTATATAGGTATATGCTCTAACTTTTGAAGTATTATGGAATATTGGGAGTAACCTGAGGTCGAAGATATAGGCGTCAAGATCCAAATTCTTCGTGAGGAGATAGTCATGCGACATATCTATTAACATCGCCTTTTCACCCTAATGCCAATGGTGTGTTTAAAATTAATAAGGGGTTTTCCGTTTCCAATAATTCGACTTTTTTCATTGAAAATCTTTCAGTGTAATTTTTTTTAGTGTTTAGTGGAAATTCCTTTAAATACTTCTCATATTGGAAACAATTCAATGATTTGGGGTTTGAAATACGCCACTGTTTTCAGGACGAAAAGGCAATGTTAATAGACATGTCGAATGACTGTCTTTATTACAAATTTTAATCCGACTTCTATATCTTTAACCTACTGATATCTTGAAAACGGTACAACCATTTTGAATTTGAAATACGCCATTGTTTTCAGGATGAAAAGGCCTTGTTAATGTTAATGTTAACGTGTCACACGACTCATTAAAAATTTTAAGTTGATTTCTACATATTTAACCTATTGATATCTTGGAAACGGTACAACCTATTTGAATTTTAAATGAACCATTGTTTTCTTGGACCTCAGGTTACTTCCAATATTCCATAAAGCTTAAAAAGTTAGAGGATCTACCTATATAATAAGCGCCATAACTGAAAAAAATTGCAATGAAAATTGTCGGGTAAAAGTGGGGGGAGAGACTTTATTACCACCCTGTATAGAATTTATTTGGGATACAGAGAATTCGTAATTAATATATATACGAGTAAATTTTTTTAATTACTGGATATAATCTATTTTTTAACAAAATAATAAAACTTTAAACAAATAAACGTCTTCATGTTGAAGACGAAGTTGTATTGGTTTTTATGCATAGAACTGTTAAATTTTAAATTAAAATGTTAAGCTCTGTACAACGATACAGTTGTTACATTAAGGAGATGGTCTAAGCTCTGTACAATAATACAGTTGTTACTTTAAGGAGACGGTCTAAGCTCTGTACAACGATACAGTTGTTACATTAAGGACATGGTCTAAGCTCCGTACAATGATACAGTTGTTACAATAAGGAGATGGTTTAAGCTCTGTACAATGATACAGTTGTTACATTAAGGAGATGGTCTAAGCTCTGTACAATAATACAGTTGTTACATTAAGGAGATGGTTTAAGCTCTGTACAATGATACAGTTGTTACATTAAGGAGATGGTCTAAGCTCTGTACAATAATACAGTTGTTACTTTAAGGAGACGGTCTAAGCTCTGTACAACGATACAGTTGTTACATTAAGGAGATGGTCTAAGCTCTGTACAATGATACAGTTGTTACAATAAGGAGATGGTTTAAGCTCTGTACAATGATACAGTTGTTACATTAAGGAGATGGTCTAAGCTCTGTACAATAATAGCCTACAGTTGTTACATTAAGGAGACGGTCTAAGCTCTGTACAATGATACAGTTGTTACATTAAGGAGATGGTTTAAGCTCTGTACAATGATACAGTTGTTACATTAAGGAGATGGTCTAAGCTCTGTACAATGATACAGTTGTTACAATAAGGAGATGGTCTATGCTCTGTACAATGATACAGTTGTTACAATAAGGAGATGGTTTAAGCTCTGTACAATAATACAGTTGTTACAATAAGGAGATGGTCTAAGCTCTGTACAATAATACAGTTGTTACATTAAGGAGATGGTTTAAGCTCTGTACAATGATACAGTTGTTACATTAAGGAGATGGTCTAAGCTCTGTACAATGATACAGTTGTTACTTTAAGGAGATGGTCTAAGCTCTGTACAATGATACAGTTGTTACATTAAGGAGATGGTTTAAGGTCTGTACAATGATACAGTTGTTACATTAAGGAGACGGTCTAAGCTCTGTACAACGATACAGTTGTTACATTAAGGAGATGGTCTAAGCTCTGTACAATGATACAGTTGTTACTTTAACACGTTGACTGCCAGCGTAGATAATTTATTGTGTCATTCTTAGGTTGCCTTAGTAAAACTGTATGTCCGCCTGACGCCATGAGGGCCACCAGTAGCCCACGTCATACGTGCCACTGTGTGCCATGTGGGCCACCGGTGGCCCCCGCGTCTTTTATAAATCAAACACAAATTGTAGCGCCATTTTTAGTATTACGTAATTTTTAATGATATATTCTGAAAGCTCATAAAATGTAATAGAAAACGGTCCTCTGGTTTTTAAATAAAGCAACCCTAAATATGTTTTTATATATTTGAACTAGTTTTTACGACATTTAGACAGACTAGTTTCTGTCACAAAAAGAATCAATGTCACTTACTAAACACCTAACCTCAAAAGCTGATCAGTGCGCGGGAAGAAAATATAAACATCACAACAAAACAGCTGAAACATAATATCATATGGCATATGTAAAGGTTTGCCCCCACGCCATGAGTTCCACCGGTGTACCTCATCAATAACTTAAAAAAATGGCGGCAAAAGACCGGATGTCGGCTATTTCTGTGCTCGGGCGGTCATTTCCGGTTGCATAGAACACAGAACTCGGAACAATGAACATTGAACTTTACCATAGAAACAGCTGTGGCGCCAGGCTGAAATCTAGTGAGGGCCACCGGTGGCCCTCATGGCGTGAGCTAAAATTGTTGTGCGGGCCACCGGTGGCCCTCATGGCAGTCAATGTGTTAAGGAGACGGTCTAAGCTCTGTACAACGATACAGTTGTTACATTAAGGAGACGGTCTAAGCTCTGTACAATGATACAGTTGTTACAATAAGGAGATGGTTTAAGCTCTGTACAATGATACAGTTGTTACATCATAGAGACGGTCTAAGCTCTGTACAACGATACAGTTGTTTAAGGAGATGGTCTAAGCTCTGTATAACGATACAGTTGTTTATTAATGTATGAATTTTTGCAAAGATTCACGTAAACATTTATTTTATTTTTAATCAGTTCAATTTATCTAAAATCTGTTTTTCTGGGAATATTTTAACCATGACTTTAATTTCAGTATAAGTAAAAACAATTTGGTTGCTTTTGCAATTATCTTTTGGAATACGTTGGTCTGTTCAAATGACGTTGTGTTTGAGTACGATGACAACAAAAATAAAGCGGGCATGCAAATTTAAAGAGCTGAATAAATTAATACATTTACATGATGTTTTTCGTGTTAAAGAAAAGCATTTGGGAAAGGGAAACTATGGTACTGTATGGTACATTATTTCTCGTGCTTTAAACACAAGTAAAAAGTAATACTTTTACAAGACAAATTGTTATATCTATAATTTTATTTATTAGCTTATATATGTCTGAAGGATGTTTCTACATAAACTACAGACAGCGACTAGTTATTGTGCAATAACATTGAAGATAATTTAATAATCATACTTTGAGGGGGGGGGGTTAAGTGATACACAGATCGATACAAAACAAAGATAATTTTAAAGTGCACTTTTGTTTTATTTACTTAATTGATTATGCTTGGTATTAAATTATAAAACATTTGATAAGATTCTACAAATTAAAAAAAAATGCTACGAAACCTGTTTAAAATACCTTGAGATGTATGGAATATATTACACACTATAGAGGCCAATGATACCTACGCCTTTCAAGTGTATACTGATCCTTAAATTATACATGCATCGAAATTAGATTTAAGAACTGTACTGAAGATAACTGCGTGGCTTACCGGCCTAGGACTGTGGAGCCCAAGGTCCAAAGTTCGAAATCCCAACTGAGGTAACGGTCGGTGCTACAACCGATGAATAAAGTTTCCCCGTAGTAGGACAACAAATTTCCCCCTGTGAACTGACCAATGAGGTATTTGTACAGTAAAAAAATAGCCTTGAAGTGTTAGAATGTTAAGGAACAACTCGAAAGAAAATATACGTGGTCTTTGTGGTGGAGTCCTGGCTCGCCAGCTACCAAAGTCGCTTAACTACGAGGTCTTTGTGGTGGAGTTCTAGCTCGCCAGCTACCAAAACCGTTTAACTCGTAAAATATAGTGGTCTTTGTGGTGGAGTTCTAGCTCGCCAGCTACCAAAACCGTTTAACTCGTAAAATATAGTGGTCTTTGTGGTGGAGTTCTAGCTCGCCAGCTACCAAAACCGTTTAACTCGTAAAATATACGTGGTCTTTGTGTTGGAGTCCTGGCTCGCCAGCTACCAAAGTCGCTTAACTACGTGGTCTTTGTGGTGGAGTCCTGGCTCGCCAGCTACCAAAACCGCTTAACTCGTAAAATATACGTGGTCTTTGTGGTGGAGTCCTGGCTCGCCAGCTACCAAAACCGCTTAACTCGTAAAATATACGTGGTCTTTGTGGTGGAGTTCTAGCTCGCCAGCTACCAAAACCGCTTAACTCGTAAAATATACGTGGTCTTTGTGGTGGAGTCCTGGCTCGCCAGCTACCAAAACCACTTAACTCGTAAAATATACGTGGTCTTTGTGGTGGAGTTCTAGCTCGCCAGCTACCAAAACCGCTTAACTCGTATAATATACGTGGTCTTTGTGGTGGATTTCTAGCTCGCCAGCTACCAAAACCGCTTAACTCGTAAAATATACGTGGTCTTTGTGGTGGAGTCCTGGCTCGCCAGCTACCAAAACCGCTTAACTCGTAAAATATATGTGGTCTTTGTGGTGGAGTCCTGGCTCGCCAGCTACCAAAGCCGCTTAACTCGTATAATATACGTGGTCTTTGTGGTGGAGTTCTAGCTCGCCAGCTACCAAAACCGCTTAACTCGTTTAATATACGTGGTCTTTGTGGTGAAGTTCTAGCTCGCCAGCTACCAAAGCCGTTTAACTCGGAAAATATACGTGGTCTTTGTGATGGAGTCCTGGCTCGCCAGCTACCAAAGCCGCTTAACTCGTATAATATACGTGGTCTTTGTGGTGGAGTCCTGACTCCTCTTAATAGCTAAAATGACTCCTCGAATTGATTCCTTGGGTCAATCAAGTGGCAATAATTGAAAAATATAATTTTTCAGCACGTTTTATCTGAATTTTTTTAATTACAGTAATACACGTTTCTAAGAGTTAATAACAGATAAACGGACCAACTGCATGGTGAAAAATCTCGTCACGGACAAACAAATTTTTGTTGAAGTAATGTGACCATTACTTATGCAATATCGTAAATATTGAACGTTTCTGGTTAACATTTACTGGAATGGCACTGTCCAAAAAAGGAACAACAAGGTAAACTAGGACTGTTAATGGTGGAAATAACACTCGTATTTCTTTTAGTGACATCTCCAACACAATAATAGGAACTATTTTGGGGAAATCGTATGTAAAAACTTTAGCTACAAAGGTAGGTTAGTTTAGTACTCACTTCACACACTTTCACTTCACATTCCATTGGAATTAAACGCAATCTTCTCCTGGATCCAAATATATCTTCATGTTTTGAGAAAGTAAAGTAAGTATTTCACACTTCTCCAAAACTAAAACTTTTATAATACTGACCTAAAACACCCAAAAGATTAAAATTCTTCTTCTTGTGAATCATTACATTTTCTTGTATTTTGGGAAAATCATAATACAGGGTGAGACAGACCACCCGTGCAGTTCATATAGAGAGTGAACGGTTTGGTCTAGAGCCATAATAATACACGGTGAGACAGACCACCCGTGCAGTTCATATAGAGAGTGAACGGTTTGGTCTAGAGCCATAATACACGGTGAGACAGACCACCCGTGCAGTTCATATAGAGAGTGAACGGTTTGGTCTAGAGCCATAATACATGGTGAGACAGACCACCCGTGCAGTTCGTATAGAGAGTGAACGGTTTGGTCTAGAGCCATAATACACAGTGAGATAGACCACCCGTGCAGTTCGTATAGAGAGTGAACGGTTTGGTCTAGAGCCATTAAACAAACTGCTATCCATACTATCCATGGCTAGACCATTAAAAATATTTTCATTTTCATCTATGTACAGTGTTCTTCAAAACTAATGGTCGTTGGTTCGAATCTCGATTTTTTTTAAATTAAACATAAGACAAGTAATTCATCATTTAAAATTTCTTGTTGTCTTGTATACAATACTACCTTCATGTCTGAAGATTTGAGAATTTACCTAAGAACATTACGTTTTGGAGGTGCGTGACCAATGTAACGTAAAACGCTGAGGAAATAACGTTAAAAAACACATTTCCGCGTATTTTTCTAAAACCACTTGTGGTACAAAAAAGGGTAAATGCAATCTTTGTTCGTCTTAACGAAACCTATAAAATGACATACAACATGATGCATGTTGCAATTTAAAACTGTTGACTTTGGGAGTTTTTAATTTGTCAAAATTCGGGTTTGATGATCAACATCAAACTACTCATAAATGTAGTCATGTCGCATATCAGAGTGAAGCTGATCTTTTTTCGAGTAAGAATTTGATATTCGGATAAACATAAATCAAATGGTAAGAGAATTAGAGGGTATTCCGTAAATGTAAAAATTTTTCACATTAACGTCCGCCATTTTTAAAAGAATAAAAATTGAAAAGTCAATTTTGTTTACGCCAATGAGTTTCTTTCAACAAGACATTTTAAATGATGTATTACTTGTCTTATGTTTACATTTAAAACCGTCGAGATTCGAAACCACGACGAGTTTTGAGGTCACTGTTAATATACGTTGATGAACATATTTTTAATGGTCTCGCCATATGCTGTTTATAGGGATAACATTTTCTTTTAAGGCTCTAGACCAAACCGTTCACTTCCTATGCGTGCTGCACGGGTGGTCTGCCTTACCCTGTGGCAAGGCTTAGCAGGCACGAAAAGCAAAAATCATATATTTTCGTAAAACACAATGTTTCAAAACTCACTAAGTTGGGGATCAAATTAAAAATACGCCATACATTGAAATCACATCTTTGTGTTGAGATGAAGAACAAATAGACAAGGTCGAATGTTTAGCTATGAACGGTCCAGCGATTAATGGGGTTTGGCAAGCGACGTGTGCAGAGATATCTCATTCTATTATAATCTCATAGGCTAGACATAATTTTTCTCATTCATTCCCTTACCTTAATATGCTCCTCTCAACAGCTAGGAACAGGAAGTTTGGTACTGAGTACAGATAAGGCGCTGGGTTAAAAACACAAGTCACTTATAAAGCCACTTTTTTTAAAAACATTTATGTTTTAATCTGTTTTCAAAAAAGCAAATAGTAGAGTAGTTTTTAATTAAGTAGAATAGTTTCTCATTCAATCGTGCCCCTAAGTTTATAAGTTAAAATTGGCTTTTTTTTATTTTTTTTATTTAATAGTAAAAATCGTTATTGAAACCAGAACACCATTCAAAGCCGTACAAGCAACAACAGTTGACACTGGCCGGGGTGGCTATGATTCACGCAGTGTCCACTAATAAAACTGTGCCGCCGAGACTCGGAATGCTAACCGCTTTTTTCTGCCAGAGATCCGCAGTTTGATTATGATGTATTTCTGGACACTACACACTCGCACACCATCATCCATCTACTAGGACCTACGCAAACAGTATTAACATTTCACTAAACATTGGTTTGAAACTAATTTCATTCATTTGTAAGGGCAGTTAGGCTTATGAAGGTTATAAAATAAGGTAAATATGAAGCTATTTTGTTTGAGTAGTCAATATTAACCCCACTCGATCTTTGACTTTATGTAGGTTATGTTCCGATATACTGGGTAACTTATAAATAACTTGAACAAATATAACCCACCTTTTTTGTTAAATATCTCAGTTATTCTGTTAAAAAAAATACATATCATAATCATGTTGAAGAGGGAAAAATACATAAGATTAATGTGTTATTCATTAATCCATTCGGATAGAAAACAAAGGGTCTCTCTCTCTCTCTCTCTCTCTCTCTCTCTCTCTCTCTCTCTCTCTCTCTCTCTCTCTCTCTCTCTCTCTCTCTCTCTCTCTCTCTCTCTCTCTCTCTCTCTCTCTCTCTCTCTCTCTCTCTCTCTCTCTCTCTCTCTCTCTCTCTCTCTCTCTCTCTCTCTCTCTCTCTCTCTCTCTCTCTCTCTCTCTCTCTCTCTATCTCTCTCTCCCGCTCCCACTCTCTCTCTCTCTCTCTCTCTCGCTCTCTCTCTCTCCCCCCCCCCCTCTCTCTCTCTATCTATCTCTCTCCTGCACTTCCAAAAGCGTGACACCTAGTGACCCACTCGTCCTCCCCCAAGCATGACTGCCAGTTAACCCTCCTATCCCCTCTCAAACATGACAGCTAGTGATCCGCACTCGCCCCTCCCCTTAAACGTGACAACTTTGGCCAGCCCACCCCGCACAAGTGTGACAGCTAGTGATCCAACCACCCTCCCTTTCACAGCTAGTGAGCATTAATTTTCTAATAAATTTATAATATATTGTTGAATTAGATAACTCAGAGATTGATGTCGTCAGCAGACAGTTTATACTCAAACCAGTGTGCGTAGTTGACTCGTATCCTCTGCATTTTATAGTGAGAGTCAGTTTGACACTCAATCCAGAGTGCGTAGTTGTCTCGTATCCTATGCGTTGTATAGTGTGAGAGTCAATTCGATACTCAATCCAGAGTGCGTAGTTGTCTCGTATCCTCTGCATTTTATAGTGAAAGTCAGTTTGATACTCAATCCAGAGTGCGTAGTTGTCTCGTATCCTCTGCATTTTATAGTGAGAGTCAGTTTGACACTCAATCCAGAGTGCGTAGTTGACTCGTATCCTCTGCATTGTATAGTGTGAGAGACAGTTTGATACTCAATCCAGTGTGCGTAGGTGACACGTATCCTCTACATTATGTAGTGTGAAAGTCAGTTTGATAATCAATCCAGAGTGCGTAGTTGTCTCGTATCCTCTGCATTTTATAGTGTGAAAGTCAGTTTGATACTCAATCCAGAGTGCGTAGTTGTCTCGTATCCTCTGCATTTTATAGTGAAAGTCAGTTTGATACTCAATCCAGAGTGCGTAGTTGTCTCGTATCCTCTGCATTTTATAGTGAAAGTCAGTTTGATACTCAATCCAGAGTGCGTAGTTGTCTCGTATCCTATGCGTTGTATAGAGTGAGAGTCAATTCGATACTCAATCCAGAGTGCGTAGTTGTCTCGTATCCTCTGCATTTTATAGTGAAAGTCAGTTTGATACTCACTCAATCCAGAGTGCGTAGTTGTCTCGTATCCTCTGCATTTTATAGTGAGAGTCAGTTTGATACTCAATCCAGAGTGCGTAGTTGTCTCGTATCCTCTGCATTGTATAGTGAAAGTCAGTTTGATACTCAATCCAGAGTGCGTAGTTGTCTCGTATCCTCTGCATTGTATAGTGAAAGTCAGTTTGATACTCAATCCAGTGTGCGTAGTTGACTCGTATGCTCTGCATTGTATAGTGAGAGTCAGTTTGATACTCAATCCAGTGTGCGTAGTTAACTCGTATCCTCTGCATTGTATAGTGTGATAGTCAGTTTGATACTCAATACAGTGTGCGTAGTTGACTCGTATGCTCTGCATTGTATAGTGAGAGTCAGTTTGATACTCAATCCAGTGTGCGTAGTTGACTCGTATCCTCTGCATTGTATAGTGAGAGACAGTTTGATACTCAATCCAGTGTGCGTAGTTGACTCGTATGCTCTGCATTGTATAGTGAGAGTCAGTTTGATACTCAATCCAGTGTGCGTAGTTAACTCGTATCCTCTGCATTGTATAGTGTGAGAGTCAATTCGATACTCAATCCAGAGTGCGTAGTTGTCTCGTATCCTATGCGTTGTTAGTGAAAGTCAGTTTGCTTTCTTGTCATAAGGAAACAATCCCAACACCGAAATCAAAAGAACTTTAATAGTAGAAGAGTGTGAAGTGCATGAGAAGAAATAGGGTGTGTATTGCGCTTGCGTTAAAAGTGTAAGTAATTACAAGTCCACAGCCCTTGCCCTTGATATAACAACATAGACAGGCAGTGTATTCTTGGATACCAACCCGCCTAGCGAGGGTGGTTCAATAGCGAACAATCGGTGTGCGGCTCAAACTCCCCAGAGCCCAAGTCTGTTGGAACTTGGCCAAAGTGAATACAACAACCCCTAGACATGTTTTGTTATTCGGTTATACGCGTGCAAACTATTATAAGAACTAAATAACAAGGAGACTCTGATTTTGTACTGTCACTGGTACGGCTTGCGGGTGAATGCGGTAGAAATATCAATTAGTTGACATAATTGCTGTAGACGAAAGACTTGTCCGTACTTACTATAATACTGTGGCAACCAACGTGATGCTGTCTCCAATTATGGTTACTTAATGTTTTATAGTTTACAATTTCACTTACTGTAGACACCGCAGTTGCAATAATTTTCTGTCAAATTTTACTTTTGTATCCTATTTTTTGTAATTTTTCAAGATACGTATAACAAATTCATGAAAAGTAAATTTGTCTCTAGCCTGTTCGTCTAATTTATACGCAATTTTTCAACAGGGTCAATTTAATTTATCAAGTTGTACATTTCATAAATTTATCCACGCGTATTAATACGACACGATGAACATTAAAGCTGAAAATAAAGTAATATACAGTAGGAACAGGAATAATTACTTTAATTATTTCTATACTAGTTTCAGGTCAAACTTCCCATAGTATTTTCTTTATTTATAATAGTCAATAATAAGAACTATTATTGTCCATTGTTCATATATAATGTTGAAATTGTAACTAGAAGAGATGGGACCCTTAGGTCGAACAGGGAACTTTGCATTTTAAAAGAAAAACATGTACTATTGCATATGAATCTCAGTGAAAATATATATGAGTATATGATAAGTTCATACAACAAAAATGTATATTGTTCACTGTGTTTTATTATTAATTTTTGCCTTTGCTACGAATATTTACTAGTTATAGACAGCTCTGCACGATGTGTACGGCTCTGCATGATGTGTACAGCTCTGCACGATGTGTACGTTTTTAAATACCCTTGTTTAGGTAAAAATGTAATATTACATATAATGTGGTAACGTGGTTCCAGGGTTGTTAGCGCCGTTAGTGCTCCACAAGTCCCAGACGCCGACATGTGAACAGCCCATGTCCACCCTCAGCATGCGACTGGCAGCTCTGGTCCTAGTCCTGGAGTCCATCGTAGTTGCCCTCCCACACTCGGCCTCAGCTGCCACAGAGTAAGTTCAAATTCACAAATGGTGAGTAAATAATTTATTTTGTGTTGACCAGACCTACAATAATTTACGTAAATGATACAACAATATATTTTACTTCGAGAAAACATTTTTTTGAAAATCCAAACCAGAGTAAGCGCGCGCGCATGCAAAACAAACTTAACTCTCATTCATTTAATGTCTACAATTTTTACTATATCAAAAGTAGTGTAAAATCATATAAATTCAAACCTAAAGTGAATACAACTTTTTTCATCTACTTGTTACTATCAGAACAATGGCTCAAAATAAGGGAAATTCAAACTTATATTTTCCTATTTATTATCTTTGATCCCAACAATTAATTACAAGTAATATATTTCACTATTGATATTTTTAAAAGACATACTATTGATTATGATTATAAGCTGATTGTATCGTAAGGAATATTGATCCCACTGAGGGAAACGGAGACTGCAGCCAGCATCCTATTGTGGCAGGAGTACAATGCAAGTTTAGTGCCATTGTGACTGGCCAATGGCCTGTTACCTTTGCCTCATTGGAGTTGCACTTCACGGTATTCACTGCGAGACTACCTTCAATTGACTCATTCACTGTGAGGCTATCTTCAATTGAGGGATTGTATGACGTTGTATCGCTATAAAACAAGGTTGAATATTTCCCACATATCATGCGTATCCTACACATACTAATGTTTATTAAAATGTTAAATAGAAAAATGAAATATTCTAATTGATATAGACGACAATACAGGAGAACCTCACTATAACAGGGGCTGAAGGTTGTCCATTATACTGTTTTATATCAAATAATTATTATATGGGTGTAATTTGATAGGATGAACAGATATAAAATTACAATCCTGCTAAATACATAGATAGGAAGTATTTATTATACATACAATAAAGATTAATATAAAATAATTCTTAGAACTGCCTCCTCTACTTTTAAACTAAATAAAGGGCAACTATTCAGTTTTTATAGACAGTGACGCGTCGTACAATGGACGGTCAACAATGGATCAATTAATGAGCTGGAACACATGAACCATCAAAATGAGTTATGCAGTCTAGTGTCCGTTGTAAGAGAAGACCGTTATAGTCCCGATTTCCTTCAAGTCGTGCACCGTAAACATGATATTTCCTAGTTGTAGGTGTTGAATGCAGCATTATTAGTAAACACTTCCTACCTAAAATCCCAATTGATGACATTTACTTTCCCAACTAGCTAATATTTGAAGGATTTGTTGTTTCATCTTCATTTTCTTCACTAGATTTTACAAGAGTGCTGGACATAGGTGCACTTGCCTCTTCTGTGATATCCTGATCTTCACCACTAGTTGTTTCAGAAACATCTGATTCTTCCAATACTTCTTGACTTTCAGTAGAATTATCACCACCATCTTCTTGCGTTTCAAATTTTGCCACCGGCAATATTAGATCGCTTTCTGTAGGAGGGAGAAATCTCTTCACCGTTTGCAACATCTCCTTTAACAGTTCTATAACAGGTTTAAACGTTGTTTCCAAATATTTGTCTCTTTCGCTAATACCTAATTTTAAAGCTCTGTTTTCCTTCGTATAGAGTCACTTAATGACTTAATCTCCTTTAAGAACCTTTCTTGTTCACACATGTTGACAGCAGGGTTATTCGGTTGCAAATGGATAACTATAATGCAACCTCAATGTATTATTGCAAAACGGTCAAATCCGAGACGGTATCGTCCATTTGTGAGTTCACTATCCTTATCTATTACTACAAACCCATAGTTTTGCTCCCATGCTTTTGCACATAATGATTTAAAATTACTATAAAGCAAGTCTACACCAACACGATCGTTGTATGTTTTAGGTTGGTATCGTCTTGTTTAAACAATATCAGAAGATTAACGTTATCACGGATAAGCTGTTTAGGTATTTTGCTATATGTTTGACCGATGTAAATTCTATCTATTTGATTATGTCTACCCATAGCGAAATAATTTATAATTGTATCATTATTTTCATTAGACACATCATATAAAACTGAGTAAGGTTGCGCTTGAGCGAGTTGCATTATTTTTTAATTTTCATCATACTGAAAAAACTTACTTCGGGTATTTCAGAAATTATTTTACGCAATAGTTGGTATTTTGGTTTGTGTAAGGACTAAGAGAAAACATATAAATTATTAAATCTAAGCCCGTTAGGGTTTGTAATCAGGTTAAACACAACATTGGTCTTACCATAATTGGATGGACCGCTGACTATGCATCTCACTGTATCCGGTAGCAGTACACCATGCTTTCCATCTACATTTTGTACTTCATCTACTGTTAAATTGTCAATGTTATTTATATTAAAACGATCTTTGAAATGAACTATCTCCATCTCCTTCAACAACTCATATTATACTGGTGTTTATATGCTACAGCAGATCCTTTTTATCTATCCAAGAGTCCTCATTTTTATTAAATCCTAACCAACTGAATATTACTTTATCTTTTTTATTTTTTAACACCTTCTCAACTAAGTAAACATCACCAACGAAAGACTTCATCAATTCATGTCCATAGAAACCTCCTTGTAAGATATATCCTTTAAAATATACGTTTCAGGAACGGTAGGTTGTACTCTATAAACTTTAAACACTTCATTTGTCCAATTCGGTAAATACTTCTTACTGAATACACCTTTGTACTTGCTATTACGAACTTTATCTCCCACACTAAATACTTCAGGTTTTCTTTTCTCCTTCTTAGGTCTTGTATTCTTTAAAATTTTTTGCAGTACTATTTTTTAATTATTTCTCCTCACTTCAACTGCTTTCCTACCAATACTCCTGTGAAACCTGTTATTGTATTCTTTGATTAATTGTGGTAAAATATCAAACCAAACATGTGTGCTTCTGGTTGAAAACGATTTATAGATTGCTCCTTTTAACGTTCTATTAAACCTTTCAATAATTGCACCCTTTTTTTCTGATTTTGGTGGAATTATGGTTTATATTATACATTTTCATCAAGTCTGAGAACAACTTGTTAAAATATTCTTTACCATCATCGGTCTGTAAATGTTTTATCATGATTTCCTCTTTTAATAATCAACTCCTTAGCTGCAACAACAGTTTTACCAGTTTTATCTTTTAAAGGGATTGCATCAGCAACTTTTGAAAATCAGTTTATAACAACTAGTATGTATCTTCTAAACCCTTTGTTTATTTTACTATAGACTTGAATTTCTATTAAATCAGCTTGATATAGATCGTTTACACCTTTAACAATTGTTTGCCTTCTAGGAAAGTTTATTCTAGCTGGTTTGTGAAGTTCATTGACGATTTTATTTTTAAGACTCATTTTCACCTTTCATGCACCCTCTTAGTACTACAAAATATAACTGCTCAACGTATTATCTATGCAGGGTCATTTAAAGAGTGCGGGGTTATATATAATCCTTTTAACCGAGGACGTTAACCACGGGAAGGACCGTGCAGGTCGACGGTTCTCACCCGGCTATCTGCTGCCCAGCCAAAGTGGGCCAGCGCCTCCTTGTCCACTCAACCGCTCAAGCCGAAGCGAGCCGGAGCACCCAAGGATCCTCGCAGAATCAAGCATACCTACCGTCATACCTACCTGTCATCTTCCGCCGCACCTGTCGGTGGGCTTCCCTGAAGTTTTTTTTTCTTAGAACTTAGGCTTAAGTGGCCGGTGTCATAACTAGAATCTACAGTTTCCGGTGACAACCGCGTCAAGGTACTATCTACAATATTTACAAGATGACCAGACGTTTCGCCCATACTGTGATGTGGCATTCTCAGTGGTTTCTCTGAGACTGACGTTTCGCCCATACTGTGATGTGGCATCCTCAGTGGTTTCTCTGAGACTGACGTTTCGCCCATACTGTGATGTGGCATCCTCAGTGGTTTCTCTGAGACTGCCAGTCAGTCTCAGAGAAACCACTGAGGATGCCACATCACAGTATGGGCGAAACGTCTGGTCATCTTGTAAATATTGTAGATAGTACCTTGACGCGGTTGTCACCGGAAACTGTAGATTCTAGTTATTCCATGAAGTTCTCCGCACGCAGCTCTCAGCCAAGTCCAGTCAGCCACCGATATCTCTCCAGCCAGGTCAGTCCACAGCCTCCAAAGCCACTGCGCAGCCGGGAGTCGGTCTTTTGATCTGCGGTGCAGGGATAGACGGGGTGATGAAACCAGCAGGGTTCTCTGAAGTTCTTCGCAGGTGGGTATACGCCTAACCTAGCCTTGCCTGCCAGCGATGTCTCTCCAGCCAGGTCGGTTTACACCCGCCCAAGCCACCCCGTCACCGAGGGAGTCGGTCTTTTGGTCTGCAGTGTAGGGACAGACGGTTGATGAAGCCAGCAGGCTCCCCGATCTTTTCCGCAGACAGCTCTTCAATCTGATCGATTCATCGCTAGAGAGATCTCTCAGCCTACCCAGCACTGAGTAGAGGGTTCGGAACAGGCAAGCTTGCAGCATTTCACCGGAGTTCTCGAAGGATTTCCCACTTGAACTGATTTGATGTGTTATACTTATAACGTCCAGCTGCTGTCCTATTGGTCCGTTGCAACTGACCATTCAGATTGGAGTGCACAAAAAGGGCCGACCATTGTATGTTTGAACCATTCCAGCTTAGACAAGCAACCAGATATGGACGTCCAGGTGAACCAGATTGACTCTTCAGATCGTGAAAGGTACAAGCCGGACACGCCAACTCCAAGTCTGCAACTCCAGTCCCCCGAGATTTACAGCAGCGGGCTACCCAAGAACTACGAGGATTTCTTCACCCGTCTGAGGGAAGAAAACCGATGGGAAGAATGCGGCTGGGATTTCAACAACTGGCCTGCAGAGGATGACGATCTTTTCTCACTGTTCGAGGAGAGCGACTTAGATCCGTCTTCGGAGGAGGAAGTTGGTGATGAAGAGAGCGAGATGTCGCTTAAAGACATCAGACGATCCATTGGAGTTCTCAGATTAGGCATCGGACTCTGAGTAGGCGAGCATTATCCCCGATAAACAAAATGGCCCTTTTCTAGTTTAGCGGGGATCTAGTCAACGCTTCACCGCTGCCCTGCGCCAGACTCATCGATGAGACCGGCTCCAAGCATTTTCACCGCACTTGCCAGCAGGCTTCAAACCAGGCTCGGCTCCAGCGTCTTCATCGCACTGATCAGTGGCCATCGACGAGGGAGGCGAGGCGAGGCGAGCCGGGGCTTGTGGACTTTCAGTCAGTCAGGGTAGTCCCTATTGGAATGATGAACATTTTATAAGTTATAAGTATATATGGAATCTAGGTCAAGGTCATTCAAATGGAAAACATGTAACTAACCACAGGACTATTAAAGAGATAAAGAAAGAAGGCGACACGATGGGTAAACGATTTATGAACACATTTGTGCCGGTTTGGTGTCCGTAAACAAATGAGTTATATGCATAGAAGTTGAAGCGAAGTAATATAGGTAGCTCGGGTTAAAATTAGCAGGGAAAGAATGGCTACAACGACTGTAGATGACGCTATAAGAACATTTTTAAGGGGAATGATTTTAGCCCGACTCCTATTGCACCAACGCTAATTGGGGAAGAACCATGCAGGGCTGTGGTTCTCACCCGGCTATCTACTGCCCAGCCAAAGTAGACAGGGGCCTGCTTGACCGATCATCCACTCAAGCCGAAGCGAGCCGGAGCGCCCAAGGGCCCTCGCAGAAACACCCATACCTACCTATCTTCTGCCGCACTTGCTCAGCGCGCTTCCCTGAATTTCTCCGAGGGCATCTCTCCACCCAGTCCATCCAGCCACCGATGCCTCTCCAACTGGGCCAGTCCACAGCCACCCAAGCCAGTCCAGCGCCGGGAGTCGGTCTTCCGAGGACCGATACGCAGGGGCTAGCGAAGCGGTGAATCCAGCGGCTCCCAGCATCTTCACCGCACTTGCCAGCGGGCTTCAAGCCAGGCCAGGCTCCCACATCTTCACTACACTGGCCAGGGGGCTTCGGCGAAGCGAGACGAGCCGGGGCCTGCGTCTTCACCACTCTTGCCTGCGGACCCCCAGGCAGGCAGGCTCCCGGCCTCTTCACCGCACTTTCAAGCGGGCTTCCAGTCAGTCAGGCCAGTCTTCATCGCAGTGATCCCCACAGCAGCAGTATGGAGTTAAACCAGGAGGAGGAGGAGGATCGTGAAGGTGTAGCTGGGAGCTTCGGCTGTCATAGGCACTAGGGCCTCTTCAGCCTAGGACAGGTAGATGGGGGGTAATTAGACCGATACCGATCGCAACTGTCCGAGTCAAGCAGGCAGTTAGGGTCTCCGGAAAGAAGGCCCCAAGGAAACATGGTCCCTAAAACAAATAAACAGAGGAAAAACATGGAAAATTAAAGTTTTAATAGACAATGCCAGCCTCTTCTATATGATATTTATACCTCAGAACTCCCTAATTGCGGGATATTTTACTCGAATTCCCCTCAAAATTTCCTCAACTTACCCCAAGTTTACCCATGACCAACTTTTTATGTGGGAGAAATTCCCCGGTTCCAGGGTATTTAGAGGAAAAACCCCTCTAATTTAGTTTTTTTTTTGTTTTTTTTTGTTTTTTTTTTTTTTTTTTTACACAGTTATTTGTACTCCGATTTGGACGGGAGAGGTTGCATTTTATTCATCTTTTAATGCTCTATCTATTTCACGCTACTAGTACGCATAGGCTCATACAGCAGCCTGTTGGTGGGGGAAAACATCCTATAGATAAAGCCTTGCGCATTTACAAACGTGTCAGAACCATCTCAACTTTTCTATATGGAGGGTAACACTTATGAAAATATTCAAGATCCAACTGATTCCTCTACAACACGTAGCACAACACAGGAAAATGATGTTAGTCAAGGTCAATTGCCACAGAACCTAGCACATACTTGTTAGTCAAGTTAGCAGTACCGTCAAGACAGATGCTAAAGCTATTAATAGATCTTTGGTGGGATTTTAACTGTTTGGAACTATGCGGGTTTATTCACAATCAAATTGAGCTTTATGTATTAGATATCTGTTTTATGCTTGTGAAGTATTCTTGAGCTTTAAAGTCTGTAGAAAAACCTAAAAGTAGATAAATATGCTCAGGAAAATAATTTTGAGCTTAAGTGTTTTGAATAACAGCTAAAATAATTTTGAAATAACAGCAACTACCTGAACTCTAACTTTGGAAATGCGAAGTTTCAGCTTCAGTTGGATTAAACTCATGTATTAGTAATCGGTTATTACCCCACCACTTTCACCCCCAACACCATTTATCCTATACTTAACAGAAGTGTGTAGCCCATTTTAGCACAGTCCACTCTCAACATGCACAAGGGTAACAACCAAACAAGTGAAATGAATGAAAACTTACTAACAATTATGTTTGAGCTAAGATTTGCTAAACCAACCTGGACTTTGGAGCCTGCAGAAAAACTCCAACGTATGGGTGAAATAGCACAATCTATTGAAGATAAAAAGTTAATGTTTAAGTGTACAACGATGAGAACTACAAGGTTTGGTCAACATTTTATGGAGTGTATGTGGGCGAATCTCAATGCAACGCACGGTCCTGATAACTGCTTTTGCAGCAGTATCAAAAGATTGGAATACGAGTTTAAGGATCTTTTGAAAAGCTTGGGATCTGATGAGTGTGGAAAATAATTGTAAAATAGACTGATGTGTGAATTAAAAAGCTGTGAAGACATAGAACCAGGACAGTTTAGTTTTAAGTTGTACATTTGTAAATAAGAAACTGTTGTATGAAAAATAAATATATCTGAAAAATAAAAGCCAGTTTTCTCTGTGCGAGAAGGGGTTAAAAAAAACCCAATGACCTTGACCCACTCCAACTCCAGTGACGTCACTAAGCTGACGTCATGCACCACTGTGACCTCACCACCTACGTCACCCAAAACCTCATAAATATTCTTTTGTCCCAGAACTGGCAAATCCCACTACTGGTGTCGGTCTGTCTGTTGGATTCTATTTTAGTGCGGTCGTGTATCCACTCAGATGTTTTTGTTGCTGGTGAGGAGAAGCATAGGTGGTGGTGTGCTATGCAGCAGACTCAGCGTACGATTTGTACGGCAGCATGATGGGAGCCGGTAGTGCTGGTGGCAGTGTAGCTGGGGTTGGGGTAGGTCTCGGCTGAGGACGAGGTAGTGTTCTCATGCATGCCAGTCTCTCTGAAATGAGGTTCGACAGAACTTCCTTCCCACTTGCTCTGAAATGAAGCCTGTGTGCGGTGTGGTGGTGTCGTCTAATGCAAGTCGTGTTGAGTAACTCCACACCCTGAATATGGTGACACAGCTCAGCCATGTAGTGGTTCATTTGGCCGACGGTATTGTGAATGGGGCTCCTAGGGTCGAGATCAAACCTGGCTGTCAATGGTACCACTTGGAGTCTAGAGGTTTTTCTTATGGTAAGCATAATGTCCTCTATGTGGTTGAAAATGGTGTTCTCACGCCCAGCGTCGACGACATTAGTCCCCACCATCAGCACGTAGCAGTGATTTCGGGGTGGCGTGAAGGTAGGCCTAACATCCAGAAGGCCTATATAAATTGAACACGTATATTAAATAATATTTAATTAAACAATTAGTAGATAACAAAATTAATTTATGTTAAGGGTGGAGAAAGGTACATAGAAGACGACTAGGTTCAGTGATATTCATAATTCACAGTCATATTGAGTACACCTTCAGGCTGATATTAAACACAAGTGGAAAGATCTGGTTATATTTACGTTTCATCCTTCACCTTATCCTTGTGCCTGCTCTCAGTTTCTTTGTAACTCGAGAAGAAAGACCGCGGACGTGGCTATCTCCTAAAATTGTTACACTGGAGAAAGGTGTGGATATGTAGACCTCTGAAGCCGGAGTATTATTCCTTTTCTTATTATTAACGTGTGGTTTGCCTTGGATGTCGTTAGTCTTGACCTTTTTTTGTTTTTATTTTTTTATTTTTACGGCTACAAAATCTTCATTCATTTCAGTATGTTCTTCATCTAACAACTGAAAACTGTTGTGGACTGGCAGTGGTGTTGGTTCAGCAGGGGACATGAGATACTGCGCTGTTCTTAAATTGTTGATTTTCAGCCTCGAGGCATCTAAGACTTTGAACCATATTTTTCTTTAAGTATGGTACAGATTTCGCATGGGTGTTTTAAGAGAACTATTGTTCCTTTAAGTTTCTGTATTTCAATTTGAGCTTTTTCTAGCTCTTCTTGAAACCGCAGTGTTTCAGTGCCGTTTAGAGATGAGCGTGCTAAGGATGGTGGAGGCGTGAATATATGTCTTCGGTGTACTGAAGGAGCCGTTGATCTGACTCTATCGTATGGTCTAGTACAACCTGCCTCTCCATGCGAAGATTCGCCAACTCCTCTTTCAGCGCGGTGTTCTCTGATACCAGAGTTTGTTGAACGTCCAGCCGTTCTGTGGAGGTAACGGTGGAGTAGGAGTCTGTAAAGCCAGCATGGTTACAGGATGTGGTCCGCTGTGAGAACCGTGCTGACATTTTTCAATCTTTGGGATATGTAAGAGGAAACTGGCTTAAGAGGACATTTAAATGCCTCCTAACTCCAAATGCCTCTTTGGGCAACATGATATATACATTTAATTATTTTAACACACAATCAAATATGTTTTTAAAATACATCTTTTTTTAGTTTTTTTAAATTATTTTTAAGATCTATTACGGTCTTTCTTTCTTAACCTTACTCTGCTTATTCTCATAGACTATTTATCTGTGCGGAGAACGGACAGATAAATACCCCGGACAGAGTAAGGGGGCGAACCAGTACAGTAAAGGTGGATGGATATTACTGAACAATCTTGCAGTCCTGGCGAGATTCTAGCCTGGGCTATCTCTAACCCAGACTTGACGCCTTAGACAGCTCGGCCACCGGCTCGCCCAAAGTGCATTATTTTTTATTATTTTATCAAGTAATGATTGATATTCTACATGGAATGGAGGTAGGACTCTCGGAGTTTTAATGTTAAAGATGACTGGAAACATTGTACAATGTAGGTTGTTTAGATATAAGGGTTGAAACAAATTACCACTTTACAAATATAACTATAAAATAGGGTATTGAAGCAATATTACCACTTTACAAATATAACTATAAAATAGGGTATTGAAGCAATATTACCACTTTACAAATATAACTATAAAATAGGGTATTGAAGCAATATTACCACTTTACAAATATAACTATAAAATAGGGTAATGAAGCAATATTACCACTTTACAAATATAACTATAAAATAGGGTATTGAAGCAATATTACCACTTTACAAATATAACTATAAAATAGGGTATTGAAGCAATATTACCACTTTACAAATATAACTATAAAATAGGGTATTGAAGCAATATTACCACTTTACAAATATAACTATAAAATAGGGTATTGAAGCAATATTACCACTTTACAAATATAACTATAAAATAGGGCATTGAAGCAATATTACCACTTTACAAATATAACTATAAAATAGGGTATTGAAGCAATATTAAATAGTTCTGATTATTGTATAGAATTTGAAGTTTTAAACTGAAAATTAATACGTTGATAATCATATGAACTAAAACAAACATTTAAAAAGTTATTCAATTCAGTTAATAATGTACAGTAATTCATGAACTTGACATATTTAAGTCTATTGAATACACAGCTAAGAAGAATAAATGAAACTTAAATATAACCAGATCTTTCAACTTGTGTTTAATATCAGCCTGAAGGTGTACTCAATATGACTGCGAATTACGAATATCACTGAACCTAGTCTTCTTCTACATACCTTTCTCCACCCTTAACATAAATTAATTGTTATCTACTAATTGTTTAATTAAATATTATTTAATATACGTGTTCAATTTTTATCTGGTAAAATTAGATTCTATAACTGTAAAAAGAGGGATAAGGAGATGTCTATTTAAAAAAAAATCTGTTTTGAGGTTTAGAATAATTAGATTCCTTGTGTGTTGCTTGTAATCGGCTATATAAAACTTAACAATTTCTCTTCATGATTATTTTATACTAGCTGTACCCACCCGCTTCGCCGGTCATAATATTGAGTTTGATTTAGCTAATAGCTGAAAGAATTCGAGCATTTTTGCTTCTTCTACCAATATTAGATTTTTTAGGAGGCATGTCATAAAAAGTAAACTGCAAAACAAATAATTATTTATTTTTTATTTTCACGTTTCACCACATGTTTTAATTACCGAGGAAAAAAGGTTAACACCAAATACAGATCACCTGATCAAGTAAAAGTAGTGTGTGCTACACTCTCAAGGTGAAATGTAGAACTACAATAAATCAAAACATATACAGTACTGTTGTTGTGAGAACTTCAATCTGCTTATGGCATGTGAAACTACATTAAACCACACAGTCATATGTTTTTTGTAAACAATTCAGATTCTCCATTTGAATAACATGGGATCTTTAGGAGCCCGTGGGACGGGACCCTGTGGACGGATCTGCATCAAACTTCACAGAAACCATCTCGGGAGTATACAGGACAACATCCTAAAGTTTCATGGCGATCGGTTGGATGGTTTGGCAGCGCATTAACTTCAAACATATATACATATATATATATATACAAACATCCTCTTTTATAAATATAGATAATTAGTTACATAGACGTCAGCTTGTATAACGCATAGTGTCTGTGTTGTATTCGTGTTTCTTGATTGTATTCATATGTTCCAAATGAATATTGTAAAACAATTGAATAAATAATGTAGACCAACAGTATTAAGAAGAAAGAATGAGAAGAAGGTTTAGAACGAATTAAAGGCAAATGTAATTTGTTTTGTGCCACTTACAGATATATTTGCTAAAAGGAAAGATTATTTTAATTGCTATTTCCTTAGAACTACAAAATTGGTAGCTTCAAAAAGACGAGAAAACTATCGGAAAATCAGTTAATTGCTCAGTCTTACTGGGTTCAACGAGATCATCTAACTACATCGAGAGTTTTTTTTACAGAAAACAAATTAATTCTAACAAAATTCTGTATTAAATCAAACATGATAGAAATATGCGTTCAAGAAAAATACTAAATGAGGAGGCAGAGGAAAGTTTGGGCTTATCGAAGTGCCGAAGGTTATGGCTTTCCTGCCTTTTACAAATGACTCCACAAAGAAACGCACAATTCATCATCAACATGTTTAAAAACACAGTAAATTTTATGTATTTATAAAAATGATGGTAAAAGGCCAGCATTTTTTTTTTGTAGTAAACAGTTTTTGTACTTAAAATATTTAAAGTTAGAATAAATTCACGTTACAGAATCATGTCGTAGTTATAGCGTGTTTCCGTGGCGATATTGATTCCTCAGATACACTTTATGGTGGTCAATTTCCTTATATTCACAATAGCCACTCTAATTTCAACTTCTTTTGTTATTTTCTTCAACGCCATTTATCGTCGTCAACAAACATCTATGTATCATTATCGGAGCTCTTCCTATTAGAAGGAATACTGATATAAAGAAAATGTGATGGTTGAATGGAATAAACACCCCATTAATTATAATTTTTTATTTTGTGATCATTTTCAGAAACAACATTTCTTGATGATTCAGACAATACACATGACTTTGTATACTTTAAATGTTCTTAACACAGGACTATTTCATAGTGTAGAAATGGATTACTGGATACTCTCAATCGTTTCGAGAATAAAGCCCAAAGAATGCCTCTAGACGACAAAGAGTCTCCAGAAATCCATTTCTACACTATCAAATAGTCCGGTGTTAAGACATTCCTATGTAATTACATAGGATTGCAACTTTGAGCTTATCGAGTTATGTGTAATCAATACAACGTCTTACTTTTCCTTTTTTTCGGGGAACTGCCAAAGTTGAGTGTTACCATTGATTTTATACACAAATAGATTTCCCATCCAATGTTAAATTTTGAGTCTCAAAATATCAGCTGTTTTTGTGGTCCATTGTGGAGCGCTAGTGTAGTCCCGTGTAAATGTAATGCAGTTTAAACCAGCTGTGGTTGCAGGCCTCACTAACAAACAAAATTACTGGCACAGATATTCCTATTAGATGGTTTATCTATTGTAGGTTTATATAATCAATGGTGTTACCTAATCTAACAGATGTATCGCTATTCTACAATGAGCTGTGACTGCGTACGGTTCTCCGCCTTCACTTATCAGTATTTTGTAGGGTGTTTCATTTTAATGATACACTGAGGAACATTTGAAACCCTAATTCTAAAGCATCTAAACAGAGGAACACCTTGGTTCTCAAAAACGACTACTACTATTTGTCCTGAAACGACAGATTCGTGTTGACAACTCTCAGAACATTCAGTTGGACATCAGGACAATCAAATCAAATAATTATTTATTTATCTTTTTATGTATACAATTTATGGTACACAAGTACAAGTGAAAACAAAATATAAATTCAAATATAACCTCCAGATGGGAAGATCCTGTGGGTGGGGACTGAGCCATTTATCAGCCCTCTTACTTATAACTGACGAACTTCTGGATCCAATATAATTAGAATAAACATAAAACTAAGAACATACATAATTAAAAGTGAACTTAAAAGCAGTAAAAAAGAAAAACATAACGTTAACTATAGTTTATAAATAAGCCGGCACGAACAGAGTGTGAACGTTAAATTTCTCACGCGCGCGCGCGCGCGCGCACACACACACACACACACACACACACACACACACACACACACACACACACACACACACACACACACACACACACACACACACACGCACGCACGCACGCACACACACACGCACGCGCACACACACACACACACACACACACACACACGCACGCGCGCGCGCGCGCGCGCGCACACACACACAACAAACACATACACGCACTCAAGCACAAACACAAAGTAATACTTTCACAATAGACATATACACAAATACCTAGTAGTCCTGCATGGTGTACCAATGACGCTAGTCCTTTTATTTATAAAAGTGAAAGAGAAGACGAGACATAATAAGTTCCTGAATTCATCCACAGTCATAACATATAGCAATGTCACTACGACTATATGACAGCCACTGCAACATAGACTGAAGTCAACAAGCCTTCCGCTGCCTCTCTGCCCCAAGAAATCAACCATAAGGTTATTCTTCTTCTAAACTGTTCTAAACTTAGGTCATTCGGTAGCTTTTGCAATACCAGATGGGCAAGATAAACTGGATTAGTGCACATATAGAAGCCACTGGTATATTCTGGGATTCAAGATTCCTACATTACGAGAATGTCTTGTTTCATAAATATCATAGGTTTAATGATGAAATTAAATTTCTTCTTAAAAGTATACGTAGTTAATGTTTTTATAAATAGCTGCCTTACGTCCAAAATCTTGAACAGCTAAAAAAGATCTGTTGTAGGGTAACTAACTGGGTTTTTATTCCTTTTTTTAATATAGATTTTTGTGTAATAAAAATGGGTGCAAAAAGAGATTTATTAGCTCCACTCCACGCAATTATCCTGTATTGCATAATTGATACGCATAATAAACTGCTCTTAATAGAGCAAAATCTAAAATAATAGATAACATTGGAAGCATATAGACATACTTGCGCAATTTGCTTGATCTAAAATAATAGATAACATTGGAAGCATATAGACATACTTGCGCAGTGATTGATATATCTTATATGTTCGGACCAGTTAAATCTGATATCGATAATTATTCCTAAATATTTGTACTTGTTTACTCTCTCTACGGAAGGACAGAGACAGCCGTTTCCTTGGGTGCCGCATATGTGCAATTTCAACGATAAATTAATCGGATCATTAAAAGTTCTAAGACAAACAGCCATGTACTTCGTCTTGTCCACATTGACTGTCAACTGATTCAAGACAATATAAGGTTTTTAATGTTTTCTCACGTTTAAATATTCGAATTATTTACAATATTCGAATTATTTACAATATTCGAATTACCTTTACAACAGATACATCAGCGTCTGTATCAATTTTGAAATTGATTTCCCGTATTCCTGTCTTTAAGTTAATGAAAACTCGAGTCTTATTTATTGGTAGTTGGTTATTCAAGATTAAAACAACGATCTACCTTTAAACACTTGTTCACTTCTCAACAAAAGATTTTTTCGACAAACTTTACTGAAATTACCAATGAATCCGTGGTTACTTAAACTCTGGAAGTTTTTAACCCATTTCTACCATCCTGTAATATCCTTACAATCGTAAACTTGTGGCAGTGAAAACCATAGTTTATCATGATCTTTTATGACGGCCCAAGAACTGAAGGGTATGTTGTACCAAAACAGTCAAATCTGTGTAATAATATCCCTGCCTACCTTAAATTACAGACTTTGACGGACCAATTTTGTAATTACCTTTGAGGTCCCAAGTGGAGGGCATGATTATGTAAGTCAACTCTTCTCATAAGTCTAAAAACATGCATTTTCTGAAATATTATACAATCTTGAAATATGTGATATTTAAGTCAAATCCACTTATTTTGCTCAAATAATTTACCTTGTTCAATTTGGGAATTAATTCTGCTTCAAAAAGGTGACAAAGCAACAAGTATATACGTGATTGTACAATAACATTTACTACAGACAACCACTCAATGCATTAGATAATCAGTAATTACTGTATTCAATTCAATTATAAGTAATCAAATCAAATATAGAAACTGTCATAAATATATGAACATATATTTTAAAGGGATAAAATCAAATTTAAAATGAACCAAATGGAAAAGGGTGATAACTGTGTAACAACATTGTGACAGCTGTGAGACTCGTTGATGGGTTGTTACACCAAGTGAATGAGCAATTTTGTTGAGTTTTTGACACTGCTAAGTCATCAAGACTAGAAGTCCACCGCCGTGACAGCGTGACCAGTGGGATAGGGGGGTAACTGTGTAACAACAGTGTGACAGATGTAAGATTCGTTTATCTGTTGTAACACCAAGTGAATGAGCAGTGCTGTTGAGTGCTTGACACTGAAGCAGCCTCTCACAACTTGCTAAGTCATCGAGATTAGAACAGTCCACCACCTTAACTGTGTAATAAGTGACACTCGGTGTTAACTGTGTAACAATCTTGTGATAGCTTTGAGACTTTTTGATGGGTTGTTACACCAAGTAAATGAGGAGTTCTATCGAGTGGGAGACACTTCAGCCTCTCACAACTTGCAAAGTCATCGAGATTAGAATAGTCCACTGTCGTAACTGTTTGATAAGAAAGACAGGGTGTTAACTGTGTAACAACAGTGTGACAGATGTAAGATCCGTTTATGTGTTGTTATACGAAGTGAATGAGCAGTGCTGTCCAATGTTTGACACCGAAGCAGCCTCTCACAACTTGCAAAGTCATCGAGACTAGAATAGTTCACTGCCGTAACTGTGTGACCAGTGGGATAGGATTTTAACTGAGCAACAAAAGTGTGACAGCTGTGAGACTCGTTTATGTATTTTTACACCTAGTGAATGAGCACTGCTGTCGAGTGGAAGACACTGAAGCAGCTTCTCACAACTTGCAAAGTCATCGAGACTAGAATAGTCAACTGCCGTTACTGTTAGACGAGAAAGACAAGGTGTTAACTGTGTAACAACAGTGTGACAGATGTGAGATGTTACACCAAGTGAATGAGCAGTGCTGTCGAGTGGGAGACACTGAATCAGCCTCTCACAACTTGCAAAGTCATCGAGACTAGAATAGTCCACTGCCGTTGCTGTGTGACGAGAAAGACAAGGTGTTAACTGTGTAACAACAGTGTGACAGATGTGAGATGTTACACCAAGTGAATATGCCGTGCTGTCGAGTGGGAGACACTGAAGTAGCCTCTCACAACTTGCAAAGTCATCGAGACTAGAATAGTCCACTGCCGTTACTGTGTGACGAGAAAGACAAGGTGTTAACTGTGTAACAACAGTGTGACAGATGTGAGATGTTACACCAAGTGAATGAGCAGTGCTGTCGAGTGGGAGTCACTGAAGTAGCCTCTCACAACTTGCTAAGTCATCGAGACTAGAATAGTCCACTGCCGTTACTGTGTGACGAGAAAGACAAGGTGTTAACTGTGTAACAACAGTGTGACAGATGTGAGATGTTACACCAAGTGAATGAGCAGTGCTGTCGAGTGGGAGACACTGAAGTAGCCTCTCACAACTTGCTAAGTCATCGAGACTAGAATAGTCCACTGCCGTTACTGTGTGACGAGAAAGACAAGGTGTTAACTGTGTAACAACAGTGTGACAGATGTGAGATGTTACACCAAGTGAATGAGCAGTGCTGTCGAGTGGGAGACACTGAAGTAGCCTCTCACAACTTGCTAAGTCATCGAGACTAGAATAGTCCACTGCCGTTACTGTGTGACGAGAAAGACAAGGTGTTAACTGTGTAACAACAGTGTGACAGATGTGAGATGTTACACCAACTGAATGAGCAGTGCTGTCGAGTGGGAGACACTGAAGTAGCCTCTCACAACTTGCTAAGTCATCGAGACTATAATAGTCCATCGCAGTTACTGTCTTTTTTCAACGCGTAT